>VZRL01001566.1:0-31260 GCA_013397895.1 Origma solitaria | reverse complement strand
ACTTTCAGTCCCTTCTCACTTGGGCGGTCAGGAACAGTAATGACTAGTTCCTCCGGCATCTCCCAGTGGACACACCTGCAGGACTTGGCAGTCATCCCACCTTGGTCCGGCCAGGACTCCTGTCCTCTTGCCCCCCTTTGGACATGGGGGGTTTAGCCTCAGTCCCCGTAGATGATCGTGAGACAGATGAAGGGTCGTCGGACCATCTCCTACAACTCCTTTCATGGAGTTTTAATATTTGTAAGGCCAGAGCCTTTAGTATCCATTGTTTACCGTTCCTTGTAAACCAATTATCCTCTCTTTCCTCTGCTTCACTCTTTTTAATT
Organism: Origma solitaria; assembly: GCA_013397895.1. Lineage (NCBI taxonomy): Eukaryota > Metazoa > Chordata > Aves > Passeriformes > Acanthizidae > Origma > Origma solitaria. The sequence goes on along the minus strand of VZRL01001566.1, from coordinate 30,934 downwards.
ATCTCAAGCTCTTCTGGTGGAAAAGAGTTTCTCTGGCAATGGTGGGGCTACTGGGAGCAAAAGGAAGATCTTAGAGGTATCTGGCAAGAGTGCAGCTTTCTGAGCCTCTTCATCAGCCACTTGATTATTGCTTCCTCTGAACACCCTGTCTGGTGTCCCTTAATGTGTATTATTGCCACCCCTTTTGGTAAATTCACCATCTCCAATGGGCGGGAAATTAAGCTTTCATGAGCTAACGTTTTTCCCCTGCAGGTTAATAAACCTCTTTCTTCCCATAGTTTTCCAAATGCATGTATCATACCATATGCATACATAGAATCAGTAAAAATATTCCCTATCCTGTCCTGATGTAGTCTGCAGGCTCTCACAAGCCCATACAGCTCTGCTGTCTGAGCTGACCATGTGGGCGGTAATCTCCCCCCTTCCTTTAACTCCCTTCCATTTATGATAGCATATCCTGTAAATCGCTTCTCTTCTACTACCCTTGAAGACCCATCAATAAACACTTTTTCTCCCTCAGGCCAGGGAGTGTCCTACAAATCTTTCCTAGCCCAGGGTCTGGAGATCTCTCACCTGAATGCAGTCATGGGTTTCTTCCCGGCCCCCCTCCTCAGGGCCATTCAAACAGGAGGCTGGGCTAAAATCTTCCCCGCTTCTCAATTCTAAATCCTCCTGTTCCATTAAACAAGATTCATACTGTAATAACCGAGCACTGGTCATCCACTTAGAGGCCTTTTCGGTTAATAAAGCTTTAACTTGATATGAAACTTTGACAATCAGATATCCTCCCATTGTCAGTTTTCGGGCCTCAGTTACCATTAAAGCCGTGGCTGCACAGTTCTGCAGACAATGAGGCCAGCCTCTGGCCACTGGGTCTAATAGTTTGGAAAAATGAGCCACATTCTGCCATGTTCCCCCATGTTCTTGTACCAAAATTCCTTTAGCATGGCCCTGTTTAACAACCACATATAACTCAAATTCCTTTTCGGAGTCTGGAAGAGCTAAGACTGGGGCATTAATCAATTTGTCTTTAAATTTTCTAAAGCTTTGCTCTCCTGCTGGTGTCCACACCACAACATTAAGGCTGCTTTGGGTTAAAAAGTCATATAAAGATCTGGCTACAACAGAAAAATCCTCAATCCATGCTCTGCAGTACCCCACCACCTCTAAAAACTGCCATAACTCTTTTTTAGTCTGGGGTAATGGTACTTGTAAAATTCCTTGTATTCTTTCTGGATCAATACACCGTAAACCTCCAGTCAAAATGTGTCCCAAATATTTAACCTTTTTCTCTACTAACTGTGCTTTCTTTTCAGACATTCTAAGCCCCTTTTTAGCCAGAAAATTAAGCAGCTTCACAATAGCATCTTCAACCACCTTTTCCTGTTCCCCTCATTAAAGCAAATCATCCACGTACTGCAGCAACCTAACTCCTGAGGGTGCTAATATTTTCTGCAAGGCTTGCCCGAACAAAACCGGTGACTCTGTATATCCCTGTGGGAGGACTGTCCATGTCAATTGTTGTTTTACCATTTTCCCTCCTTCCTCCTTTTCCTACTCAAAGGCAAAATACTGTTTGCTGTCCTCTGTAATTGGGAAAGCATCCTTCAAATCCAGTACTGAATAATATTGATGTGAAGAGGAGATCTGATTCAGGATGGTATAGGGATCTGGCATAGGAACTGTGGGATGCCCTGGTTTAACAATTTCAGTTATTATTCTCAAATCTTGCACCAATCTGTAGGTTCCAGCTGGTTTCCTAACTGGCAGGACAGGAGTGTTATAGGGAGACATACATGGCTCCCAGAGACCTGCCTTTAGCAGGGACTCAATGACAGGCTGCAACTCTTTCTTCCCCTCCCTTGAAATAGGGTATTGCTTCTTAAACACCACTTGTCCTGGTTGCTTCAAAGTAATTTGGAGAGGCTCCATATCTAATTTTCCATATTTTCCTGGAGCTGCCCACACTTCCGGGTTTATTTCACCATAAGCTCTCTCAGACATTTTACACAACAATACCACACTGTTAGTCTCTGTATCATTTCATGATACTAATTTGCATTCCCACTTTAGCCATCAAATCCCTTCCCAGTATATTACAATCACAATTAGGAACAAACAGGAATTCGTGCATTTCAAACCTATCCCCCACATCTACTAACAGTGGTTGAATAAAGTGCATCTGCTCATCCTTTCCACTCACCCCTTGAATAATCAAAGATCTTTTTGACAATTTTCCCCCCTTAGGGATAAAGTTCAAAGTGGATCAAGAGGCCCCTGTGTCTACCAGGAAACATACCTCCTCCCGATCTGGACCCACTTTAAAAGTTATCAAGGGCTCCAGTGTGGTGGGTCCCTGGTATAATGGGAGCCCCTGACACCCCTACCAATCCATTTCCATTATCCTCTGGACTTCCTCCTCCTGAGGATCCAGCTGTTTCTGCGGATATTCCGACTTCCAGTGTCTGTCTGCCTCACAGTTGGCACACTGATTCCTTCCCAACCACTGCTTCAGTTGGCTCTCCCCTGCTGAGGGGGGAATGCCTCTGCCACCTCCTCGTGGCTGACCGTGTCCCCTCCGTCCCAGGAGGCCCCTTGGACCCTGTGGTTTATCCCCCTGGTGCTGGAAGAATTTCGCCCTCATTTTTGCTTTCACCTATACCTTTTCCTCATCTGTTCTTACATATATTTGTTGTGTTTTTCTAACCAATTCCTCCAGAGGCTTATTCTGCCAGTCCTCATCCTTCTGTTCTGCTTTCCTTATATCAGGCCAGGATTTAGTGACAAACTGTACTTTTAGCAACGTATCAAAGGCTGGTCCCTCAGGATCCATCTCCCCGTGCTTCCGCAAGGCATCTCTAATCCTCTCCAGCCAATGAGAAGGTCTTTCATCCTTTTCCTGTTCTAACAACATAGCCTTAGCTATGTTGTTATTTCTGAGAGCTGCCAATTTGATTGCTCTAATCAAATAAGCACGGTAGTCTCAGAGGTGAGCCAGACTGGCCAGATTATTTGGGTCCCACTGGGGGTCCACCTGGGGGATTGCATCATCCACCATGGGTGCATTGTGTCCAGCCCCCCCCACCGCCTGTGGATGCTCATCCTCCTACAGCTGCTGAGCCTTCTGCAAAATTATTAGTTTCTTTGATGACCCAAACAAAATTCCCAAAAGAAAATCCCAATTCTTCCACGTATAATCCGCATTTCCCAAATATTCCTCTATCTTTTCTCCCACCCCTATGGGATCATCCAAATATGGGGGTAATTCCTTTTTCCACACTCTTATATCCTGGGTAGTAAGTGGTACAATTACAAACCCAAACCCTCCCCCTTCACCCTCCTAGGGAACTTGGCATAGTGGCATCTGGTGGACCCCTGTCTCTTGGGTCCAGGGGGCTTCCAATGTCCTATACTGAGTTCCCCTTTTAGTCCTAGGTGGTGATGCAATCTGCTGTCCTCCTCCCCCTTCAGTGTCATTATCTTCAAGCGGAGCCATAGGAACAGTTTTTCCCTGGTCCGTGTGCTCCGGAAGTTGGGGATACAGGGGACCTGCAGCTGGCCCTAGGTCAGCTTGCAAAACTGGAGGACAAGATGGGGGAAGGGGCTGAAAAACATCCCAATCCTCACCATTTTTTTCTCCCTCCCCTTTTTCCTCTTCTTCCTTCTTTCTTAACACATAGACCTCTCCGGCTGCTTGTCTCAGCCATATTGCTCCACATTCCCTTTCAATCAATCCTTTCCAATTCTCCTCTAAATACAACCACATCATCCGACACAACCAAAGTCTATCTGTTCCATAAGGTGGCCATTTAAGCCCCTTTGGTAAATCATACTCTGGCCACACAAAATAACAATATTCTACCATTATCTCCTTAGTTATCTCTGTGAGAATGCCTAATCTGTCCCAAAACCTGAGCATTCTCCCCAAGAGACTTTCCGGGGGTATTATGGGATCATCTTCCATTTTTCTGAGGCCTGGCCTTCATCTTCCTGGCTTTACCTGTGCTACGCCCCATGGGTGCCCTCCCAGATTTACTCCCCAAAGAGCCCATTTCATTCACCGGTGAGATTTTCAGTGGTCCTTCCCTGCAGACTCTTCACGGACCCCCTGGTCCACCACTCGTCTGTCTCCTGGGCAGCTGTGGGAATCCAGTCAATCGCCTGGTGCCAGCCACCACCAAGGGGAGCTGATCACCATAACTGGGTGAGGCGCGCCTTCAGCTCCGCTCACTGCAGGCCACCTCCAGATGGTGGAAGGATCCCAGGGAATCCCCCAGTTTGTCAGGAAAATTAATCCACAAACACAAGAGGTTTATGTCCAAAAAGGAGACAGAAGAGTCCTGTAACTTTATTCATGAATAAAGGGAGAGGTCATGGGCATTTCCCATGGGGTGTCTCGAATTGATAGAGGATGCAGCCTCTTTTTATCCTAATTTCCCGGCTGCATTTCCCCCTCTCTTTCCTCAACGGCTGAGGTATTGACTTCTTGGAATGCCTAATGCAGACCCCCTTGTAATATACATCCCCCCCTTTCTTCTTTTTCTTGTGTCTCTGTTCTTGTAATGGAGTCTGGGACAAGTCAATCAATGGAATTCCTACAGAAATCTTCCCATTGTTTCTTCTATCTCTCAGTATTGGTCTTATCTTACCATCAGACTCACAGTTTGTTTGTAAAGACACTCCCTTCTCATTCCTTTTGGTGTTTATTTGAAGGCAAAGCTTATCCAGGAAGACAGGAGAGTAAAAAAATTATGGCAGCTGCAGAGCTGAGGAATACTCTCCGTGCAGGCTGCTCAGTGAGCAGCTGCAGTGCAAGCTGTAGGTTGTACCCTGGGTGGGGGGAAATGGCCCCTGGCCACCAGCCCTGACCTGGCACTGCCTGTTCGTCTAACAAAGGGCATAGAGACCTGCGGCACCAGCCAGGGAGGGGTGTGTGGTATGTGTGTGTCTGGTCACCCAGAGACTGTAGAACCCAAATAAACAAAGAGGGGACTCCAGACCAATTATCATGACCAAGAGGCACATGTAAGGGACATGAATTGTGTGTGAGGAACATGTCCACAGACCATAAGGGTATGAAAGCCAGAGATCCCTTTGTTTGGGATTCCGCCCCAGAGGCATCAGCTTGAGCTCTTGTGTTGCTGCTGCACCATGATTAAATGACTTAGAGGGCTTCGGAGAACCTGCTACAGGAAACGGGCTAAACTGGTGAGGGAAACCTGTCTGTGTGAGAGAGGTGTGTGTAGGGAATCAAGTGCGACAGCTGTTGGCTTGCTGAAGCCGCCTGCTGTGAAGGGGCTTCGGTCCCAGCAGTGAAAGCCTGGGGTGGTGCAGGTGTGACTGCCAGAGTGACATCAGAATTGTCAGACATTGTAAGTTTCCTTAATTTACCCAATCCCTTGCAAAAAAAGGGAAAGGAGCAAATGAAGGAATTAATGTATGGTTTTAATTTTTTCCCCCTATCCTAAGAAATCTGCATTAGCTTGTTATGGCACTCAGGATGCTATGTGAACTGGGGAAAAGATTGGTTTTGAACGATATGCAGTTTAGAAAAACAGAAAAGTTCAGAAGTGGTTCATAAGACTGTATGATTTTTGTTTGTGTCAGGAGATTGCTTGTAGCATAATGTGAACCCTGATCCTACAGTTAGAGGTGTAGGATTTCTGTGGTAGTGGATGAGAGGGCTATGCTTTAGGCATCTGTAGACTGGCATAGACACATGGCTAGGTTTTTTTCCTTTTTTTTTTTTTTTTTCTTATTCAAGTCTAAGAAGGGAGTAAACCAGAACAACCTTCCCAGGGATGTGGTAGAGAGTTTTAAGATGGATTGGACAGGGTTCTACATAATCTCAGCATGGCTCTTTCCCATGAAAAGTGTTGGGCCAGATGACCTTCCAGCCTGGGCTGGTCTAAGATTCCATGTTTTAAAATTGTAAAGCCCACTTGGATCTTCCTTGGAGACTCCTGCACAGCAGGATTAAATCGGTCTAAGCAAAGGTGTGATCTTAAGTACTCTAATGGGTCTGTAATAATCTCTGTGATGCTTTTATTTTGGAGCAAGAAATCTGACATACATATATGAGCCAGAAAATAGAATGCTTATATTTGTTATTACCAAGTCTGCTTATCTCTACTTGCTTGATTGCCAGCTATTCAAAGCCATGCTACAGGCATCTTTGTTGCCATCCTCAGTATCTCTTATTGCCAATTTAACGTTCCCTGCATGAGGCATGCACATAACCTTTAAAGGAGAATTTGTGCAGTAAGATATGACTGTTGGCTTAACTGATGACTTGCTTGAATATATCAGAGAAAGTTCTCTGAACATCTTTAATAAGCATGCATTTACATAAGTATATGTATTATTTATATGTACATGTGTATATATGTATATAAATCTTTTATATAAATTTCAAAATGCCAAAGAGAATTAATTTTAATATACTACTTTGCTGCCATATCAGAAATCTTATATGCATACATTAAATTTATATACATATGTCTGTATGTTTACCTGTTCAACTGACTAGACTGTGCATATGATACCTATTTCTGCTGTAGGCATAGATTCTAATGTCTCATTAAAAACTATGCCTAAAACTGAAAGTCCTCTTTATTGTAATTAGCAGCTGATTATACTTTAGGTACTCCATCAGTGGTATGCTCATCAGTACTTAACGATGTGACGCTGACAACACAGCTATTGTGTCACAGCTGTAAGTTTTCCAGAGGAATGGAGATTTTTTTCTTCCAGCTTGGTGGTAGAAAACAGGTAAGAATAGAGAGGAGCTACTGTTTCAGGGATATATGATGCAGACAGACAATTTTGTAAAGAAGAGGTCTTAGAGGACATGATTAACTTGTTCTCCTGCATTCTCACAGACAAGAAGAACACATCTGTATTGATAGTCCAGCTCAGTTTGTGAAGTTTTACATACTTTCTTCCTTTTCTTAGTATTTATCATAGCATAGGATATCTGAGACGGATATCTGCTCTTACAGAAAGGATACTAACTCACAGGAACTCTGAGCTTCAGAAGTAGTGCATTTTAAGGCAAGCAAAATGTGGATTCAAGACTTAAGTGCTGAGTGTTGGTCTGTTCAGTGGAGAGTCTGGGTAGAGGGTAGAATGGCCAGGTGGTTTCAGGAGAATGGAAAGACAATGGGTGCTGTTACTTCCCAGTGGTTTCTTGCTGACAGATATGATGATTTCTAAACATGGGTAATTATTAAGCATTTAATTAGATCTGTGAGGAGAATGGAAGTGATTTTGCCTAACTTTTATACAGAATTAGATTTTCCTTATGTAACCAAAATGCTAACAAAAGACTTCCAGAATCAAAGCTATCATGCATGGATTTATTGTATTATATTTTTATATGCTAATGTATGTGCACTGTATTATAAGTGGTGAAATGGAGGGAAGTGAAAGACTGTAAAATTCAAGGAGTCTGGCTATGCAAGGTGATGACAGAACCAGAAAGTTAATTTCAGAACCCTTGACAGTCCCAACTGCCATCAAATTACTGCTGTGCCCAAGTTTGTTTTGGCTTATTTCCTTGGGAGCATATGCCTTTATTATTGTTTAGAGAGCACAGCTGGATGAGAGTGGTTGAGATGGAAACTGAACTCTTCCTTGGGAATTTTTTTTCCATGTAGTTTACTATTTGTGCTTGGCAGTACTTAGAATTGTGCTTAGGAGTTTTAAAGACACTGATTCTTGCTTAAAGTCCTTTGGAATTAAACAGCCATGAAGAAATTCTCCACAGTGTAGTCAGGCTGGCTAACCGGTATTCTCTTACCTCCCAGCACTGTCAAGTCTTTCATCTCTATTTTCAGCAGTGGTAGTTGAATGTTTCCCAAAAATGCACAGGGTCCTCAGACGTTTTTGCTGAGAGCTGAAAATTTCCGCCCAGCAGATGGCGCATTTGTACAGTGCCTGAGACCTGCTTGGGCATGTAAAACTAATTCTCTGATCTTGGACTTTCCTTCATGCTGTTCAGCTAGTTAACATTGCACAGTGATACGGACACTTTTTGCTCCATAGAAAACAGGGGGCATGTTGTGTCTGTCAGTACCCTTGGAGGAGATGGTTCTTTTGAACAGTGTTATGTTGTTCATCTTTGTTTTATTCTAAAGTTGACGCCATTTAAACTGAATGGTGCCACTTGGTTTCTAAAATTCAGGAAATGATGGAGGTGATTTTAGTGAACGTGGGCAGTGAAGAGTATCTGAAGGGGGTCTAGAAGCCTACTGGGGAGAATGCTGACCTCTTGGTGCCCCTCTCCTGGGAGTTGTACCTCCACATCCTCACCATGATAGCCCACTATACCTCCTTCCAGCTGCTCAGCACTAAACTTAGAAGTTTCCAGAGGGAAATATGAAGAATTGTGAGTGAGACAGCATATCACCCTTACCTGCTCTGTCACTAACCTCTGCCCTGGACTACATTGGCATACCCTGACAAGGACACTTCTTTCCTTTAAGACACAGTATAGCTCATTTTGGAGTGAATTTTACAGTTATCTAGAAATAACACCTAGTAAGTGAATTTCCAGCAAAATTTGTTGATATTGTTCTAAAATACTTGTATTCTATTGTGCAATTAGAAGCTATTTATGAACTTGCATATTCCATGTGTAGTTAACATCGAAAAAACATTATGTGGTTCTAGTGTCCTAGGGCTTAGATGAACTCAAATCTGCTGCTAATGGGTGGTACCTGAACAAGCTTTTTTTGCTTTGTCCAGTAAGGGTTTTGTGGCACAGTTTGTTGGGGTTATTTTGTAGGTTTTGTGGGTTTGGGTGGAGTTTTATTAGGTTGGCTTTTTTTTTCACCATGAGAACATCCAGAAATGATGATGGATTTGGATTATGATGAGAAAGAGTATCTTCTTAGTACATTGATGCTGAAATGAAGAAACTGCAACACCTGCTCCCAGTTGTAAAAGCAGGTCTTTATAATCATGCCTTTGAACTCTCATGTATGTATGAACTCTCAAGTTGTCTCTTCTTACACTTCAGACTGGAAGGTTTGAATAGCCTTGTATATGGCTTGTTTCTTTTATCATTTACTATTTCTAGTGACTTTACAGTACTGGTATCTGAATATGACAATTATGGAAATCTATGAGAAACCTGAAAAGCTAATATTTAGTCAAGCCTTTTTAGGTTGTATTGCTCCCTACTAATGTTTATATTTGCAATCTACATGGATCAGAGTAAATATTTTCATTTGATTTTTGCAAATGTTTTGAGCTGCTTTACATTAAGTATGGAATTACAAATATCAAAAATTGCTTGTGGATGTAGACATTTTTCTTCCTCATAGGCATTTTTCTTCCTCACTTGTGTTCTATATAGCAAACTTTGGGAAAGTAGAGAAATGCTCTGTGAAGAATCCAACTTCCACCTTTTGTTGCTTTTCTTCAAAGAAATAGGGAATCAGTGAGTTTTCTCCACAGTGAGCTCACAACATCAAAATTACTGTTCACAGACTCCTCTTATCTGTGAAGACAGATTCAGAGTATAAATGCAGATGCACAAGTGGAACTTTTCCAGCTTTGTCCCATCTAAAAAACTGTAGCAGAGCAATGTAGTCTGAGCCACATCCCTACAATTTTTATGGTTCTCTCATAGAAGATGTCTGTACAATCTGTGGTTAAATTAAGGAGAGCAGTGCAGTAAATAAATAATGTTTCTTACTGAGCTTTTAAGAGACTGCTTGTGCAGATACTGCAAGTCTATGATCAAGCTCAGAAGATAATCAGATTTGATAGTCAAAATGATCAATGCCACTGAAAAAACGATCAAATATCCTGGTTATAGACAAGCCTTTAATTTTGCCTGTACTGATATGCTGCAGACTACAGTGTGTTAGATTCATAGTCATTATTCCATCATTCATCCAAACAGCAGTAGTAGAGGAGTTGCACCAGGGGAGAATTTACTCTGCTTAGCGAAAATATAGCTGCACAATTCACATGAAAAAACTACCATTGGTTGCAGCTGTCCAACAGTGCCTCATGACCTGGCTTAATTTTTATACATCCACATTGCCATACACATGTTTTAGGTTAAAATAACTCAGCATCTTTTAATCTTTGTAATAGACCCTTAGAGGTCCACTTCAAGGCTGCCTCATCTTATTCTCCTTTTCTGTTAAATCCATGGCAATGTCTTTAGAGGATATTTTCCTAATCTTCTCCTAGATTTTAAGTTTGTTTTCTTTGTACTGTATTGATCTCCCAGCTGGAGGAGAATTAATGTTGTTTGCTTGATCAATTATTCATCTGCCAGGAAGTGCCATGAAATCAGATCACTTTCTCCTATAGTTACTCATTCAGGCATGCACAGAAGCTGTCATAATATCAGCTACAAGGAGTTAGAATAGTATTTTGTTTAATTTTTAGAATAGTTTAATAAATAATTTTCAAAACTGGACAGGCCAAATCACCATTACTAGATGCTTTTATGGCAAGAAAACTTTATTTAAAAGACCACATAGAGCCATAGATAGTCATCCATGTGTTTAGATGAGATCTTATAGCTGATGCTCCTACCAGGAAACTTTGGCTGACTTAGATTTGTTCTAGAATGGAGATCAGTAGAGTTTAAAACCCAGTTAGTGAGGTCCTCTGGTCTGCAGATACTCTGCTGATTGATAAAAGTCTGCCAATGCTAGGTGCAACCTGTTGCTTGAAATACTTTTCCCTTGCAGTTCTGCTTTACAGGCCAGGAAAGGACATTTACCTACCAATGGATAACTTTGCTAATGTTTATACTTTTGAGGATCAAATGCACAATTCTAATGTTTGCTCTAGATAGTTGTCTCAGTTTAGAGGCAAGTTTAGGAGAAAACACTCTGGAATGAATGTTTGCTCTAAAGGAAAGGGTTTCAGCAATCCCTTTCCGCTGATATGAAATATATTTTTAGTGGATGAAGGTGAAAAAGAAAAACCTGTTTATTTGACAAACAAGGGGTCTGCATGGCACAGGACAGAATGAAAATGAACCGTTAGATATTGACTCGTCAGAACTTTAACCCCCCCAACTACCCACAGCAGAACAAACCAACCCAAAATGCCAGGGGAAGGGAAAAAACCTCTGCCTAGCATATGGCAAGGAAGAACAAGATGGTGGACGGCCTTTGTCTCAGGGAAGGAAGAAGAGTCCACGCAGCTGCTGGGGGAAGAAAAAAAAGCAGATGGGAACCTGATGAACCTCTGACATTGGTCTCCTCCTCACTGCAGACGAAGCTGGTGAATGTCGAGTCCTTTCTTTCATTGGTTCAGCTTTTCCCGAGGTCTGGGGCTGGGTGGAGTTGCTCGCCAGCCGTCTCCCCTGGGACTGGGGTCTGATCTCAGACCAAAAAGTAAGCTGAGCAGTCCAAGAAGAAACAACAGAAGACACCAAAGAATGCTATGGCACTTCAGGGAAAAACTTATTGCCTAGGCTAACAAAACCCAAGCTAGCTAAAAGCAGCAATGTAACCTGCCTGCTCCGCAAGCCGAGCACACAGGAGTGAGAGCTTGGACGAACCCTGTGCCAGAGCTACCCTGGCTCCCGTCCCTACCCCAGACCCAGCTTGAAGCTACAGGACCCATTTCTCAGCATAAAGCAGACAATCAGGAATAGAGTATCATAATAAACTTACCCCAAGACAATGGTGAAATGAAAGATCTTTGTATTCCCCATAGACCCATCTCAAAATGCCTTGCTTTTTCTTTCAGAGGAAACATGGGAACAAGTGTTAGGATTAAAAAGGTGATTTGGAAAGCTGCCAGCTTAGAGATTTTTGTCCCTTTTCATCTAGCTACGTCTGCAGAAATACTCCTAATTGAAAAGCACTTGTTTCTGCCCCTGCAAACTTGCCTGGTAGTGGTAAAATTAGTGGATGTTTCTTTGTCAGCCAGGCTGCACAGCTGCTGCACCTGGGACTGTTGAAGCTTTTCCCATTGAGTGTCTGTGGCTGCAGGTGCTTTTCCCAGTCTGCTTCCCAGTTAGAAATGGAGTGGAGGTATTTCCACTCACTTCATGAAACAATAGATCAGACTTAAATGAATAACAAAAAGGCTACAGCAACAGATTTTTTTTTTTAATTTGCATTTGTGAGCAAGTTTCAGTATGAAGGTTTCTGATTTCTAACATTATTACTGAGCTTCATTCTTCTCTCAGGTGCATTCTTTTATGTGGCTTGCTTCTCTATAAGGAAGCGGTGTGAAACCTATCTGATGTGTTACTTTCTAGGAGGTGTATATTTATAGTCTCTTTTGAAGATGAAGAAAACTGTTTGGACTGAGTTAAACTTAATAGTTTTTTTTCTTAAGAGGTAAGGAAATTAGTCTTTTTTAAATTGCCTTCAAAATTATTAAAGAATTTGTTTTGCAGAAATATGGGCATTTCTTTGTGAAGACTTGAAATAAAAATTAAATTACAAGCTGCATCAAGCAGCCTGAGCTGGTCCTTACAGGTAATAGAAAACGATTTTCTTCCTATACTGCCTAAAAATTAAAATTTAATAATCTCAAAACAAACTGTGCATTTCAACTTTTAAGAGATATCAACATGTGAATATAATTTTATTAAACCTTTTCTCTTACAAGGGAAGGTGAACATATTGAGACTTTCAGCAATTTGAAAATTAATTACTTATTTGTATAAAAATTTTGGAAAGTGTTAAGGGTTTCGGTAATGCTCTTCATTTGGTGATATTAGTTAAAATCCACCAGCAAAGAAAATCATAGGAAATGATCATATTATCTCTCACTCATATATGCCTAATGGAAGAACGGTGTTACAGCCATTAGACTACAGTGTTTTGTCCACTGGTACTTTAAATTCAGTGCACTTGTTACAGCCTCCAGAGGAAGGTTTCAGCTCTTCAGTTTTGCATAGGCTGTAAATGTTGTCTGACTGCTCTCAGTTGTGGCACACCTGTAGGTAAGTCAGTGGAAGGAGCTGGTCAATGTGCAACAGCAATCAGAAATTACAGTTTGCAAAGCAGTGTAATGAAGATCCCTTATGGAATTAGAGAGTGAGCTCTTCCATCCTGAATGCAGAATTGGACATTTCATTTTCAAAGGGTTATAGCAGAAGCTAAGGAATGTCAGTAGAAAGGCAGTGAGATGACAACAGATATTAAAGCCTTGCCCTTGTTGTTTTTTTTTCAAAGAGATAACTCAGAGGTGTAAGAGAAGAAAAACTCTAAACAATAGGACAATTGTTGTAATTAAAAATGATACTTTGGTAATCAGTGGGTTTATTTTATAAAATATTTCACAAGTGCTACTTTATTTTTTTTTTTTGCTTTTATGCTTGAATATCCCCTTGTATACAAAGGAAAGAACTCTATGATAAAGTGATGCATCTAGAGGACTCACAAAAACATTTAAATTTTCCATGAGAAGATTCTTCAGTTATACACTGGTGAGCAGAATGCAATTGTGGGGGACAGCAGCATTAATCTTTTAGTGTAAACTGACCCCAAAATTGTCCATGGCAATTATTATTATTGTAAAATATTTCTTTATTATAAGTAGCAGTTGGTCTTGCTCTTTACTTGTAAACAGACATTGTCATGCCTCCTACTTCTTAAAATCATTTCACTCACATCCTTTATTTTCCCCAGAAAAACTGTTTTATTACAAGTGATAGTTCTGTGCAGTTATCAGCTCCTTGCAGGCACCCTTTTTCTGTTTTTCCCAGTTTCATTCTGTTAATAAATAGTTCGGGGTTTTTTTTTTTTTTTTCCCACTTACACCTGCTGTGGTTAATTTGTTTCACTGGTGGAAGAAAGGGGGAAGCCCCATTTCCCTTGGGAGGAGGCTGTCATTCCAGAGCATTTCTTCCTGAGCCTTTGTCTCCACAACCGTGACACTGTTCTAAGAATTTGTTGCAGTGATTAATTCCTCCTCCACCTTCTTATTTGCACAAAGAAAAAATGGAAAAGTATATATCGGCACTGGAATGGCACCATGGGATGTTGTATTTAAAGAAGAATGTGCATGTCATTGTAATTAATTAGAAATACTGAGGAAAAAAAAGCCACTTTCATTGTTTGTTCTTCAATGGCCTGGGAAAGATATAATTTGTTCTTAGGTGGATGTTGAAAAATATTTGGTTTTGGCAGGGCCTGTGTAAATGTCAGTTTTAAAGGCATATATTAAAGCAAGACAATAAAACCAACAAGTTTCTGAAACCTGTGTTCATGCTGCCCAGTAAATATCAAGAAGCAGGTGAAGTAACTCCAGGAGAGTTGACCTGAAAACCAGTCAAGATGCCAGACCCAAATGACTTTGGTCTCATACAGATTCTTCTGCTGATTCTGTATGTATCATGCACAAGTCTTGGACATGGATCACTTCCAAAAGGTAATGATTTCAGTTGAAAAATAGGCACCAAGTCCTCAAGGTTGGCTGCAGTCCTGGTGGAACTGGTGGGTTTACTTTTATATTAAAGGCTGAACAAGAGCTCTCTTGTGATAAATGGATATATGGTTGGCGCTGTGCTTTAGATTTTCGGAAGAGCCTTAATTTCTGACACTTTGCTTCAATTTAGTGAGCCAATCTATATTTTGTTTTTATGCACCTGGTTTTCTAATATCTGCTTTTGTCCTCCATCCATGTCTTTCACCACTGTATTTACCATCCTTTGCTAATGTAGAATGGGAGAAATTTTCAGTTGCACTGCTGAAGGAGAATCAAATCTTTGTGTTAGTGCCCTAGAATTTCAATATAATATCAACTTTCCCATTTGAGAGACCCATGTAGTCATGGACTTTTAAAAATCTCATCCTTGTTAGCCTTTTTATGTTTTTCACTTTAAACATAAATACTAAACAAGACCCACTAGTGTTTCTTAAGATAGGTAGTCTAGTTCAAACAAAATGGCATGGACTTCCTTCTGCAGCCTCTCCAAGTCTACATATACCCACATGTGATGTGTGCTGAAAGCTGAAGTGATGTGTTATCAATAGTGAGTCTCCTTCCTGTTCAGTCTTGTTACTCCATGAGCAGAATTGTATTATTTCTCTTTTGTGACAGAGAATGTTGGCTCCATTCTTAATGAAGATGCCTTCAGCCCAGTCCCACCTGCCTATCCTTTCCTTTCCTCATGTGACTGTGGCACAGCAGGTACCTGTTTTTTTCTCAGACAAATAACCAAAGTCTTGTGTATCTGCTTGCTTCTACCAGCTGGGCAAAAGAACCCCATCAAAGCCAAACATTTCTTCACTGGCACCCTGTGTACCCTGTAAAAGGCTAAAATAAACTCCCCCCACCTACTTCTTCATGAAGTGTGAGCAAACTGAGCTTTTGTCTTTCTGTCAGCAATGGGTTTTTTTCACTTGAATTCATGACCTGTGATGTTCAGCAAAATATGGTAGAGGTGAAATGGGACATTTCACTGTTTAGCTGCTGTTATGTGCAGAATGGAGAACAGCAAGGAAAAGGGGCAAAAATGACCTGACTAGACAAGCTTTTCAAGTTGTCCAAATTACAGAGTTGAAACCATATGACTAGACACAAAAATTTGTAAAATGTAGAAAAATCCAAAACAGCTGTTGTAAGATGGGAGACAATAAGGGTCCTTCGGAGAACCTGGAACTCCCATCATGCTTTGTATAATTCAGATGAGTATTTGGAAGAACACAGATTTTAAATCTTGATATTTCTAGCTAAGGTTCATCAGCTGGTTGATATTAACATGGTAAAAATTGAAAATTGTGTCTAAAGATTTGTGGATCTTGCATGTACTGACAAAAAATAGAAGCAAGCAGTACTTTCATATGTTAACTCAATCTGCCTTTATTAAATAGGGCTGAAACTGCTTCAATGATGCAAAAAATTTACAATTCATCTTTTAATGTTATTTCAATGAGTTCAGACTTTAAAAGTGCTTAGTTGTCTTTCTGATGTCACTTTTTTCTCATGCACTCTGTTCTGTTGGACCTACCTTCTTTTTTTTCCTTCCATCTATTTTTTTAATTGTTTTTTAGCTCATAACTTTCTATTTTAGTGCAACATGCACTAGTGCATGCAGAAGATCCTGTAGATCGTAGTTATTCAAATTCTAGTACACAAGTAAAATCCTTTTTTGAGTCTGTATAATGGGTCCATATAGTCCTTATGTTTTTGCATATATGGCATGAAATCTGGATTTTGCAGTACTGGAACTTAACTTTTGATTGTGTGGTATAGCTGGTCTTGAACAGAAAATATCAGATAGAAAAATATCTTGACTGAGGTCTCTGGAATCCTGTTCTTAGAGGATGAAGGTGTGTATGTTATCCTGATCTTGCTCCAGCAAGTGTCACTGGTTCTTTCTTTAGGTGTTTGGTCCTTCAGAGACTTGTAGCATTCCCATAGGTCTAAAAATCTGTGTTTCTTAAATATAGTTTTCTATTCAGAACACAGATGCTTTCCTAATGCTTACTATTAAGTGGTTAGAAGAGTTTCCCAAATTTGTTGTGAATATAGCCCATGTGTCACTCTGCCTGTTGTCAGGTGCTGAAACTAAGTTTGAGACTAGGAAAAAGGAATACATGTTACTGAGTTTTGAGAAGTTTTTAATGACCGTTTCACTATTTACAGTTTTTGTCATATTGCCAGCTCAGTATCAGCATTGATTTTGAAGTCAGGTCATTATTAACTATGCACTAGAATTATTTAACTTGCCACTTAAGTTGAGCTACATGACCTCCTGTGGTCCCTTCCAGATTCATTCACTGATTCTTGATCATTTACCACAGCTTTGCAAAACATTCGTGGAATTATCCTTAGAGTATCCCAGTAATATTAGAATAACTTTATCTGTGTTTAATAGAGGGGTAGCTGAGACACAAAGCAGATTCTGTTCTGTCGTAAGTGGGACCTGAAATTAAATTTCTTTGTTGTCTGCACTGAAAGGTTACTTCAGTAAGTCAGAGTATCAATTAATAAGCTAACAGCATGTTAGCTGTTCTCCTGAAGGCTACTACTGCTTATGACCTCCTTCACATACCACCTTCCACTGTACTTTGCTTCCTCAGTGTGACAGATATCCAACCCCTTTGCAGCCTAGCTCCTGAACTGGGTGTATAGCGTATTAGATTAGCTGCTGGTTGAACTTAATTATCGATGCTGATTTTTTTTCATGGTTTGACAACAGTCAAAGAGGTCTGAGAGGTACCTGCCATCAGCAAAAGATTTAGACAACCTAATTTAATTCACTGACAAATATCTGTCAAAGAGCTGTGATTATCCATATACGGTGCTATGGTCAAGCAGCTACTGATCCCCAAACTGATGCCCAATTTTACTTTGTAGTGTTTTGGTGTAAATAAACTTCTTGTCTCTTGAATGTATGTGCAGCACTCTGTTCTTAGACTACCTCTCCTGTCACATGCATGTAGCTGCTGCATATGGATAGGTTGAAGACATTCAAAGCCTTTTATTAGAATATAAGTAATATTAGTACATAAATAATCTCAACTGTCAATAAACACTAGAGGAATCAACTTCATTTTGCCAAAAGTCTAGTTTAGCACACAGAAGAGATCTTTCCAGGACATTACAAATGGGTCAGATAATGAAAAGTAGCTCTGACTACTTTTCCAGAGGTCAAAAAGGGAACTAAACTAAAAAAAAAAGAAAGTTTAATATTTTACTAAAGATATTTTTTTCCATGGAACATATTTTAGCCAGCTGAACTCCTCCCATTCCACCCCCACTTTTTTTTTGGCAGTCAGCAGTCTGAAGCACTTGGAAAGCAGCAATGATTTTTTTACAGGCAATTTCCTAGCAATTTACCCTTATAAAAATATTTTGAAGTCAACAAAAAATATTGTAAATTAACCCAAGCAAGCAACCCTTTCCCCACAACCCCATACTTTTCTTAACACCTGATTCCATGAATTTGATACCATCAGAATTTGAGATTAAAAGAAACAGCTAATCAAAGCAATGGCAGTAGATGAAAGACATGAGGGCTTTTAGGCCAGGTAAAACTCCTACCATGAATTCTCTCATGTGAGCAACTGGCTGTCATGTTATTCCTATGACAGCCTTTGTGTGGAATTTGATTACAAGGGAAAGGCAGTTTTGAAATGAGGAATTTCCCACCTCTTACCAGAAATTTTTTTCATGGTTCCCTTTTTGTCTTCAAATTTGTTCATAGAATGTGGGGGCAAGCTCCCAATTTCAGAGAGAGAAGTAGTATTTTTTATTTCTTGGGTTACATTTGCCTTCATTGATAAGGATATTCTGAAAGTGCAAAAAAGTCGAAATCTTCAGGTATTTGTCAGGGTCAGGTTCTCTCAATCTACCATAACGTAATGCATAGTTTTAACTCCTACATGACCTTGTTCTCTGTTCTTGCTGGCAGATTGCTACACAGCTGTGCTTTAGTTGTGTAAATTCCAGCCCTGAATCACCGGTCTTTTTTTACCTTATTTTCTTCAGTAAATACTACTCCATGTTTTTTTTTTTTTTTTCGTATTCAAACCCCAGGTAGCTGAACCGAACTGGATGCTGCTACTTTAAATTAGTGTTTGAAGAATGGTCTAACACAGGAATTATCTACAATCCTGTGTGAATAGACAAGTAGGACAGGAAAAGAATCATGTCAACTTTTTAAAATAAATCTCTAATTGCACAGTAAGGCATCAGAGCAAAACTGTATCCGATGGGTATGTGTAACCTTTTGCTTCTTCAGAAATGTGAGAGGAGTGGTTTGTTTGCCAAAGCAAATAGATGTAGTTGTAGATGTAGTTTCACATTTCCCCATAGAGCCCATTGGAGCAAGTCAGAAACACAGTCATTTATGCTTAAGCATTCCTTAATTTGATTTAATCTAAAAGAAACATTTGTCAATGTTTGTGTGGTCATGGCAGCATGGAGGGAGTAGGGGGAGAGTTGTGGCTGGGATCAAACTCAACTATTATAAATGCTAAGTATGTAAATAGACCATACTTTTGACTATAAATGGAAAGTTGAAAAGATGCCTATGAGGTTCAGGCTCAAAACAGTGTCTTGGCAGAGAACTGGGCTTAAGCTTTTTACTCTACCATAAACTTCCTGTGTGACCTGGTGTTTCCTTTGGGTTTCTTTTCCCTTACCACGTATGCAAGAAATAAGCAGATTTTGTTTATTTTAGAAAAGTATTATGAAAATAAGATCACTGCTTTATTCAAAGGACTTTGTTATTAGATACAATTACTTCAGATGATACAGTACTTTGAAATGGGTAGTCTGAAGGCGCAACCTAAGGAAGAGAAAATTGATAGCATATTATTGAACACTTACAAAAACATATCATAGAGATGTTACCAGAGTATAAGACATAGCTGGGAGGAACAGGGTTTACAAACTGGAAAGAATTGATTCTAGCTGTCTTCATCTTTGGGATCGAATTAATTTTGAATTAATCTGTTAAGCAAGTGATACTGTTTCATGGTAACACTGTTGACTCATGAGTTAATTTTTTTCAGACACCATTTTTGTCCACTAAACAAGTGAGTATCTGTTTTATGTTTTGTCTGTTGACATCTTTTA
The DNA here is from genome assembly GCA_013397895.1 of Origma solitaria. Taxonomy (NCBI): domain Eukaryota; kingdom Metazoa; phylum Chordata; class Aves; order Passeriformes; family Acanthizidae; genus Origma; species Origma solitaria. The sequence goes on along the minus strand of VZRL01001566.1, from coordinate 11,404 downwards.
TTTTGTGTGTCACTGAACCACCATTCTTTTCCTCCTATACAAATTTAGTTAAATGCCTTAAACTTTTATTAGCAAGTACTGGTTGGCATAATGGATGTCAAAGAAAGCCAACTGCCTACAGGTCTGGTTGATTTCAGACATGAAACAATGTAGGACACTGGTTTTTCAAGGAATAGTTATGACAGACAAAAACCATAAAATATGACTTTGTAAGTGAATAAACTGGCTGGATCTAATAATGCACAGCTTGAGGTACTGTAGTCCATGCTGTGAACATATGTGAACAAACATAGTACCCAGCAGCCACTGCTTCAGTATAGCGTACACCAGGAATACTATTCCTGGAATAAGTGACTTAAGTTCTTAGAAATCTGTGGTTCTGGGCATATTTTTCCCTTGTGCTACACATAATGTGATATCCAACATCTGGCAGTAGACAGGTCACTTACTTGAGTTTTGTGTCCCAAAACACACAGATCTGGGAAAGAAGAGATAATGACTGCTTCAGAAACCTCTGTAGGAAAACACATTTCCAGAAAAACATAAGCAAAATGAAAACAAAGTTTACAGACATCTAAGAAACATTTGGTACAATAAAAGGAAAAACAAACAAACAAATCATCAGCAGCTGATAAATGAGTCACAAGTCAATGACCTCCTGTTGCAAAAATAAGGGTGAGACTAGGGCTACACTGGCTTGTTTTTGATACATGAGTCTGAGACTTGACCTTGCATTGAAGGGCGAGTAGCTGCACATATATAGGCTAATGTTCTCTAGGATAGAGCCTTTGAATCTCATTTATGCGGTGATTAAAACAGCAAGTGCCAAGGGGCCCTAGTGAGGTCATGTCCAAATCATTGAGAGTGATCAGAAGAAATGTGAAGAAATTTCTACAGTTCTTCAAAGGAGGGGGAACGATTTAGACTGTGCAGAGAGTAATGTGTTTTCCATCTTTAATTTGTTGTACTTGCAGTAAAATTGTAAACCAAAAATCACTAGTAGAAGAGAAATAATATATAAATAGTGGACATAATTTCTACTCTAAAAAGTGAAAATATGCAATAAAGTTAATATAAATTGCTATGTGACTTCCCATCTACCCTGTTGCCAATGAAGAATGACATTGCTTTTTTAATAGTGTATGAAGTGTCTTGCTATAAATCTCAAGCAAGGGAATGTTTATTGTTTCCTCCCCAAACACTAGGAAGTGAAAGCATTTTAGCTCTTGAGTTTTACTCTCTCTTTCCAATTGCTCCACAAATTCTGTTTTCAGCCGAGGTGTACAATGAGACTCTCTGCTGCTTGGTCTATGACCTAGAGTTGGCATCCCCAAAATGGAGAGTTTCTTTATTGCAAGGACTTCACATCTCCTCCACCAAGCACATCTAATACAGCTGATTTTATGCCAAACACTTATTTTATTGCTAACCTTGTTTTCCCAACTCACGTTTCTTTGTTTAAGCCCATCTGCCTGTCTGACAAGGCAATTGCAAACCTTCTGAGTTTGAGATTTGTGTGTCTCTACTGATCTGCATAATGCCTAGGACATTCCATTTGCCTCTTTTGACCAGACACTTCTGCACAGCAGCTTCACTTACGGATATAATAGTTAATTCTTCCTCCTGTTTGTTACAGGACAAGAGCAATAGGGATGGCTAGTAGCTAACAGTATACTGTACTTCTTTCTACAAATTGGGAGCTTTCTTGCTTTGCTTTAGTTAATTTGCAGTGTGTTCGGTACTTAGTAATTATAGCCATGCCAATCTGAATTAGTTATGTGAGTTACATAGCGTGAGCTTGCCTCAGATATTTAATTTTAAGAGAAAATCAGCTATTCTTTGTTACGTGACCTTTTTTCTCTAGTCTCATATTCTTGCCGATCATTGTTCTTGAAGTACGGATCTAATTACTGTTGTCAGAAACCTGGAAGACATTAGTATCACATGAGGCATTCTTCTTGTATTCTGACTGAACGTGAATATAATTGCACACATGACTCTGTGGAGTATGAGTAAAAAAGAATGGTTTTCCTCTGTAATATCGAGTCTCCAGTTAGGCATATGCTTTGGTAATTATTGGTGTCAGTCCTCCTCTTATTTCAAAGTCTGGTAGACTGTTTCCCTTTCCTTTTTTTTCAATAGTTTTTTCCTTTTTCTACTCTTTGAGAATCACATTTTTTTAAACCCATCATTTAAAAACCAAATAATTATTTTAGCAACCCTGGCATTGTGTTATCTATACCGGCTGATCTCTTTCTATGTGTGCATGTATTGTAGCACTGGCTTTTTAATAAAGAATCATTTTATTAGATAATCAATCCTTCCAATAGGTACTTTTTTACATTGCGTGGCTGCCAAACCCTCAACCAGCTGTTCTTTTTTGTACATCCTCCTTAACTGGACAGTGGGGCAAAACAATAAAAAGTTTTGTAGGTCAAGACAAAGACAAGGAGGGCTCATAGTAATTACAATCACAGGCAAAACAGACTTGACTTGGGGAAAGTTAATTTAAGCTATTTCTTCCTTTTCCCCTCTGCATCCCCCTGCTGAGCAGCGTTCTGCCCTTTCTCAGCTGTGCTTCCCCTGTGGAGCTCAAGGCTGAGGGGCTCAGAGGCATTGGGGCTGCTGGAGCTGTCTGGAACCAGCCATCTGGCCTGGGGTAGCCCAGGCCTCTCCCTCCCAGGGAGCACACCTGGGAACTTGCACTTGGTTAAGTACTGCCACGAGATTCGTGTGTCTATTTCCTCTTAAACAGTAGAAAGCAGAACTGAGTGTATATTTGTGATGTAAATGACAGCTTTGTATGGATATATCTGATTGGCTTAATTAATGCTAATTTTAAATATTAAAAAAGCCCAGCTGTGGCAAATTAACTTGTATGTGAGGTGAATTATCATTGGTACTCATACTAACTTCTTTATAGTTGTGTCGGTTGATTCACATGGTCTTCAAACCTATTTTTGACTGAGACAGTGAGTACAGAATAACTGTATTGTGTCTGATTGTTTTCTTTTTTACTATGAAATCTTGACAGGATGCTGAAATAAGACATGTGACGTTAGTATAGACAAAGAGGTTAAAGGAAGCTGAGCCTTAGAGCTCCATCTTGATTTGAAGAGGAGCTAGGCATCAGGCTGTATTTGAAGGCCAGGTGAAGTAGAGTGAAGTATGTATTCCTTCCTGAAGCCACAGAGTAATAAAGTACATATTTCTTGCTTGCCACTGAGAAGATATTCCATGTTATTTTAACTTCCTTTTACCCATGGGTAAATATCTTTTATAATGAACAGACTCATAGCACGTGGCTTCAGTAATGCCAAAGAACTACCTAAGTTCCTACTTATAGTAGAGTGATATCTATTCTGTTTCCCCAGGGTATGCTCATGACTCTGACTGCCAAAAACTGTGGATGTCTGGAGAAAACAGAATATTTCCCCATGATTACAGCTTTATAGACATAACAATGCCCCATATTTAAAACTTGTTCTGCAGCAACATACTCTTCACTGCAAGGTTATAAAAACCCAACTCTATCTGACAGAAAAGAAAACAACATAGTCTTTAATAGGCTTTGAAGCTCAGGGGAAATGATGAATTGCAGATTAATATCATTGTTAGATTGAGTCCACAGCTATTTTAGGTTGTCAGTAATAAGGGCTTTTATCCATAAATCTCTATTCGCTGTTGTTGGAGTTCAAGTGCAACAGTAAGCATGGAAATACCAAGGACCAGAGGCACTTATGAAACCCAGAGAAGCTTCCAAGTTTTGCTGGTAATCTGATGAGCAGTGGGGAGTTTGCAAAGCAAGTTAACTACGGCTGAAAAGAAACATTTCGGTCACATCAGAAGAGAATTGGCATATACCATTGAGATAAATCTAATTCATGAGACTCTTATTTAAGCTGTCAGAATCAGTAAATGTCCTGTCTCTTGCATTTCGAATCTAAGTTGAAACCTATTTTGGAATGTACAGAATAAATCTAGAAAGCAAAAAAAATTAGGTGAAAAAAATGAAAGATTTCTAAATCTGCATGATTGTTTTGTTTGTGATAGTTTCAACAGATGTTAAATTACAAAACAACTATTATTATAATGGTAATGATCAGTTAATGTTAGAGTATCTTGGAAGCTAAATAATTGCATACTAGAGTAAGGTATTCAGAAAAATAAGCTTTGGACCTCTGTCTCTGTTCCATGTGTGTTCAAAGAAGCAGTGCTGTTCAGTAGAATTGCAAATCATGAGGCAGATAATGGAACATTAATCATACTGAAAGGAGATGGGAAAATTCACCTGTCATTTCTGTACAGGACTTGATTGTCTTTCTGGCCAATGAAAAATCTCTGTGCCTACATTGCTTTTCTTCAGCTCTTCTTCACAAATTGTTTACTTGTACATAGCCACTAGTGGACTTCCAACAGAAAATCGATTTTCACATTGTCATTTTGTTGACATTGGCACAATGTTGTTTGGCACAAGATGTTTTTCATATTTAATATGAGATATCATGAGGTCCAGGATTCTGACCTCTGATGTGACTGAAATTCCTGGACAGGACCAAGTTTCTGAGAAATACACGATCAAAAAATCAGACTAAAGTGAGTGATTTTTTTTAGAACACTGAACAAAATATTTATGTTTTCCAGTGAGTATATCTTGATGTAAAATTGTTATTGTATGAGTTTTTAGAAGTTATGTGACTTGCCCAGGGTTTACTGGGGGATTGAAAACAGTCATCTTTTTTAGACCGAAATCAAGTACCTTAACCAAAGCATCAAACCTTGTCTTTAATGTACTACTGAAGCAGGGAATATGAATGACAAATCACTGGACATATTTTGTGACTTACTTGCTGTAAAATGCTATTAAGTTGGAATCTATTTTTTCTGTCTTGTTGTAACTCTTACCATTTGTATTAGCTCTGACCTTGAACTAGACTTATTTTGATGTAGCTTTATATAATTCATGTTTAGGCAAATTTAACTGAAATAAATGTAAATGAAAGGAGATTTTTGATTCTGGCATAAGCAGCTTGCTTACGTGAAAGAAGGAAGCATAAGTCGCTCTAGCAGTTGTTTGTAGCATGTTCCTCTGAGGCAGAGTGTGGAGATGAGCTGAACACAATTCTTGGGCTTTCACATTAAAATTCCTTCATCTAAGGGAAGTGGTGGCGTAAAAATGATTACTCAGTCTTTTGGCATTCTCTTTGAATAGAGCTAAATTTTCTCTGCCAGATACAGCTCGTCTCTTAAGGTTCATAAAAACACTTAGTAGCATTTCTTCTCTTTCCCTTTGGAATGACCTTGCACAAACTGGCAAACATTTAAAAATACCTTGTGAGAAGACATCCCAGGTATTATCATAAAACCTTAACTTCTTCTCTGTCTGAAATATTGTAGTTCTAAAAGGTACTGTGCTAATTTTATGCACAGTTATATTTTTCATGAGTATAAAATCTAAAATAATTGACAAAAGATGCCAATTCCTTGCAGTTTAACTTTCACAGATGAATTTTTGGGGCAATTGACCTTGGAGAAATGGGCTTTTTCTGCCTGATGTTCAAGTGGTGGTAGAAGGCTTTTAAAAAGAGTTGTTATTCCTTAAAAAATATTTACTTTTTTCTGGAAATGAAAAAATACAAAAATAGCTGTTTACTTGTTTATCATCTCTACTAAGAGAGAAACTGTAATTCAAGCACTACCTTATGACAACTGTTGTTAAAGTCCTGGAAGCTTTTGCTTTTATGTAGAGGAAGAGAAGTAAAAGTCATAGAGAGGAAATATCTCCACTACTTCAAATTGCCCCTGAGGAGAATACAACTCTGGTCTGAACAAATACAGCACAGCCTTTTTTTAAGATTTTAATTTACTCACTTAAATTTGATCGTTTAAATGTTCCCTGCAGATTGTTAAGGTGAGAAATATAATGACAATTTGCTGTAGATTGCTTCATTAGAAAATGTAATTCAAATTCTTTTAGGAAATCCTCTCTAGGAAACACAGTATAATTTTTTTATTATTATTATGAGATACTAGATTAATCCTTTATCAAATCCCACCTCATATGGCAATTCATATAGTTTTTAAAGGTTTCAGTGCAGGTTACAGTGTGGACAGGAGTCTGTTTTTCATTTCTGGTAACATTGCTGATTTTTTTATAACTTCAGTCATTTGACTTCTCACTTTTTACTGGCCCTATATATTCAAATAATAATTCCACCTAATTGTCTATGATTTTTTACCTTGTCTAGCCTAATGGCATGTCTATAATGGATTGGAGGCTTTGGCTATTCATATATCCTACAATAGCATTTCTACAAGAATAACATGAGTTATAACTTGTGTTGCAGTTTAAATTGAGTCTTTTATTTTAGGTACTTTGGCAGATGAATGTTCGGTAAGCCTGTTTAGGAAAAGAGATGCACAGAGGTATCAATGACACTATTAGTTGAGATAAAAAGGGGCCTGAGTAAATGCTTCCCAGTTGGCAGTTTATTGTACTCACACAGTCAGACTTTGGCATTAGGTTTCAACATGACTGAGCAATTGAAGTGTGTTGAAGAAATGAAGAGCTGCATTTTATATTCCATAGTTATTACAAACACTTACTAGCCAAGATAACTGATTTCACACAATCTTAAAAAATGCATGTAAAATTAAGTATTTTTTAAGAAATGAGAATGTTAGTGCATAGTAAGTCTGGGAAATATTATTTTCTTTTTGTCAGGGTAGTGAAAAAATATGACAGAAAGATGTTTACTCTGCTTCCTAGGAATAACTGTGAGAAAGCTATGGCAAGGCCCTTGTGTTACTATGTCTACTTGGCAACATGATAGTTAAGATGAAGCAGCTAAAAAATCACTGTTTGTTGGGGGCAATTTACTCACGATCGTTAACTAATTATTTTATATGTTTCCAGTCTTCTTGGTTTAAGCATGTTTATATAATTCCACTGTTTTTTTCTGTTTGTGGACTGTACTGCAAAATTAATACTAGACCAGCTGATTTTTGATAGTAACCTTCCTAAATGTTAAAATTTGAAGTCTGGAATTGGAAAGTTTTTGTATTCTGTAAGTTTTAAAGATGGCGCCTGTTTAGCAAACCATGCTTAGATGTAACAGACTTTTAGGGAGCTGTGTAAGAAGTAAAACAAACAAAAATAATTTTCCCCTCAGTGAACACCTCTTTTTAATTCAGTGATAGAGCTAAAATTGCAGAAGTCTTTACAATTTTTTCTGAGGCCACTATTGGTGAAATGAGGACTAATCTAATGAAATTCGTAATTAAAAACCTGTAACAAAAATCTAACTCTTGGAGCTACTACAAGTAACCACAGAAAATATTCATCCCCACCACCCATAGAAAAATTTAAAATCCCATTATAGTTAGGGCATCATTCCTATCTCTTGGCTTCAGTTTGTTTTTGCTTTGACTTCCCATGTTCCATTTTAAAGAAGGGTGTAGCCCTACCCTGTTGGTAATGTTTCTGAGAAGAGCAAGACCACAGGTTTATCAAGGCATTCACAGAAGGAGTGAAAAATAGTCTTAATATATGCCAAGGCTTTGTGCAAAGAGAAAGCAATTTTAAGACCCTTGATGAATTGGAACCACCTCTAAAAGAATGTTATTACAGCAGAGAAGATTCACATTAAGTATCTGAGAAAACTCGAAAATGGAAATGACAGTGAGCAATAAACTGGATTTATAATCTAACAGAAAATTTCATATTCTCTCCAAGTGTCTACAAGAAGTTCAGGTTACAAAAATTTACTCTTAATATATAACTTTCCACTGCTGCTGAGGTGCAGTTGCTCCTCTGTCTTCTAAGTGGAGTTAACCAACAGTCTTTATTGCCTTATTGTTTCCTTTCTATTTTTAGTTTTTTATTTTTAGTTTTCTATTTATTTCCCTACTTTCTATTTTTAGTTTTTTTTTTCTTTCCCAAGATATAAAGGGAGAGGTATGTTTAGAATGAAACATCTCTACTTTCTTCTGCACTATACCCTCCCCTTTCTACATCTCTCCCTCTGTAAAAGCACCTGCAATTTTTATAAACTCATGAAAATAATTTCTGAAATATAGTCAAATCCCATCCTCCACACATGCATATTTTTCAAATATAAGGACTGCTAAATCTAAAGTATTACAGAACTGGGAATAATACATATGTAATATTTTTAAGGAATCTTCCCTTGCAAGCACTGCCTATTCAGACTCCCTTGCTCTTTTTGTCAGCCAAGGAGCCATTAGCACTTTTTTTCTGAATGGTTTTCCCCTGCAGGTCCTGACATCTGTATAATTTTCCTGTCTCCAGACTCAAAAGAATTATATGCCCATCTTTCTTTGTCACCAATTTCCCTCTAATCTTATATTTTCCTCTACTTGAGCTTCTGCTGCAGCGGGAACACATCTGGCAGGGCCTAGTGGCAGAGCCAGTCTGTGGATTGTAGCTTAGATTTCTGTAATTGCAGCTGCCTAGTTTTGAAAAAAGTGGAAGTTAAGGCATTTCTCAAATATTTGAAGGAGCTTGTTCTGCGTATGTCCAGTTTTATCTTTCCTTCCACTGTCTCTGGAAATCTTTCCCATCTTTGCCCCATATGGCCTCTATCTACAGCTATGTGTTGCATTTCTGTGGTAGGCATGATAGTGAAGGTGCCAAAACCCCTGATATGTCTGGTACAGTGCACAGTGCAAGGCAGAGATGGCAACTTGATTTAAATAGCTAAATATGTCAAAATGATACATTGTTTGGCTTGTTAGCCCTGATTTTAATTATTAACTTAATTGTCATTAACTTGGAAACTCTAGAATGGTGTCATGTCCTCTCCTATGTTTTTTAAGGTACTTAACAGCTTTGTAGCTGCTTTGCTGCAAAGAGTGATTGTACAATAGCAAGGAATTGGGGTATTTTGCTTCACTTAAAATACTTTATCATAATGGGTATTATTTGTCAGATAATTTTGTATGATGAAGAGGCTACTGTGAACGTCAAGCATTGGAATAGGCTCCCTAGGTTGATATACCATCCCTGGAGGTATTTAAAAGATGTATAGATGTGACACTTAGGGCAGTAGTTTAGTGGTGGATTTGGCAGTGTTAGGTTAAAGGTTGAACTCGATGATCTTAAGGGCCTTTTCCAACCTACATATTTCTAAGATTCTTTATATGACTGCACAATTTTTGAGTAGAAGCATGTGATTTTCTTCAGAGGAAGGAGTGACTGAGAATTTTGGTTACCTCAAGGTTTAATTTTCTTCTAGTTTCTGAGGACAAATATGTCTACATGATTTAACAGTATATTCAAAAAAGAATAATCTCCAGTCTGAAGGCAAAATTGAATAACTTTTTCCTCAATCTCCTCTGGCTAATCTATTGGTTGATCAAAGTGTTTACAGAAGTCTTGGCATCTAATCATAGTGTCACAAATGGGTCCTAATGATTGGGTTGAATCAAAGGTCATGGAACAGGATTTGCATGTCTACAATTAAATGTTTTCATAAGTAATTGTAAAATTGAGAAGTCACTATCATAGAAGTGTGAGAACACCCAATTTATTTAAGAAAGTGGTAAATGTTGCTATTATTGTGCAAAACTACACGGCAGCAGTGACAATGTTTTAGCATTGTGAAAATATAGTCACAGTGCCTCCTTTGGGACACAATAACTATCATAATTGAGAAGTATACTTGAATACTTCTTTCATACCTGTTTTCAGGTTGTTTGGATATAAAAGCAGGAAGAAAACAATGGTAAGCATGGTAAATTTTAGTTCTATGAGCTGTACATTCTCATTGCATGGTTCTCTTTTTGGGTTGTATTACTGTGGAAGAAAGAGGTTAGGCAGACCTTCCTGGAAGAAAAAGGAGATCATTAGTCTGTCTTGGGAGAATGTGCTGTGGGAGAGGAGGTTCACATGCCTGCACATTATAGAGTGCTTAAAGTATACAGGAGCCCAGCAACTCCCTACATATGTGGAAACATGGGCAGTTTGCTGTGAAGCGAAGAGAATGAAAAGTCAGGACCTGTGCCTGGAAATACCTTTCTAGGGGTCAGATAGTACCATGTTTAGGAAGCTATGTTTAAACCTTTCATGTATCTTATTATTATAACCACTCTATTTGTCTTGTTCCACATTTGAAACAAGATAATATACTTGATATTCAAATGAAGCATGAATTTCTTGGTATTTTAAACTGTATGGCTTTCCACCCCCCACCCCCCCACCCCCAGCAACTTGCTGTTGGTGAGAGGTCTGGGCAGATTTGCATTGAAGGTTTAGCTGATTTGGGGCTCTATCACATGTCACTGGTGTCATTAATGAGCTGGTCATTGCATAGATGAACTGTGTATCTCTGGTTTTTCTGCAGTTAGTGAAGAGAAGAGCAGATCTCAAAACTTTTATATTACATGCTTGCCTGGCACATTATACAGTAGTATCTGTTAGCCTCCATTCCCCATATGGAAGAAGGGAAAGGAGGACCCCTGTGGGGTCTCACAGGGAAATTATGAGTATAAATTCACTAAATATTGGGGTATGGAGTGCTATATTAGTGTCAAGATTGCTAGGGGTTTTGTGAAGGGCTAGCTTCTTTTTGAGTTCTGAAACTGAAATTCAGGCTGAATTCGAGTTACCGTGTGCTACTATGTAGCTATAATTCACATTCATGCTGTTTAAAAATGTGTGAAGAAACCTGATGCAGTAAGTTTGTCAAAGTGTAATGCTTGGCCAAAATTATTTCTTAGTGAAAACATTTAAAAGGTTTTTAAACAAGCAAACAAAAATTTTGATTTGGTTACCGTGCAATTGGCACACTGTTCATTCTCATTCAAATTCATTCAAACATTTGTGTCTGATGGATTCATCTAAAAGAGGTTTCATCTCTTTGTGATTTTCTTGTGGCATAGGCAACAAGTGGCAGTTAAGGCCACTTATTGGCTAAATTCCAGTACATTTTGGCAAAGTAAACTGATGTATATATTAACAAAGGCAATGTATGTATCAGAAAAAGCAGGAAATGCATAAAGCAAGGAACTGTCTACAGACTACCACTATAAAGTTTGCTTGGATCCAGGACTGGGTGACTTCCAGCTGGGGAAACTCCTGTAAAGAAATACTGCACGCTCCACACCATCATGGGAAAGTGAAGGGCATATCTGCCATGTTAGCCAAAAGTGTAAGCACAGCGTAGACAGGGCTATTTGAGTCCATATTAATCTGGGTAGCAATAGAGATACCTTCCAGAACTGTATGCAAGTCTTGTATTGCTGCTATTATTATGAATCCATATTCTTAGACATCCCAAACCTATCCAATTGCTCTCTCCTGCTGGCAGGTCTGCATTCTAATGTTTCTATCTAACCATATAATTTCCTATGTAAATGTAGAAGTGTCTTCGTTTGATAGACA
>VZRL01001565.1:715020-731521 GCA_013397895.1 Origma solitaria | reverse complement strand
GGGTGGGGGGATGACACCGGGACGTTCTGCCACAATAGCTACTTTTTTTCTTTGGAATTCTTTTACCTTCAAAAAGTATTTGATTCTGCCATAGAATAAGAACCTCTGATGAGCACTACTTTCTGGAGGTACCCATCTGCTGGCCACAGAAGAAATCAGATAACTAGGTCAAGCTAGATACATAAATTTTACTCAGCTGCTATGCAAAAAGACTGAAGTTCTAAAAAATTTATATATTTTTTTCCTTCTTTTAGACTTGGTGTCTGTCATAATCAATGCAAGACACTTAGGAAAAAGTGAGCTAAATTTTATCACTTTCTGTGTAACAACAGGATTAGTTGCACAACTGAATTTCTACAACAGTAGCATCCCTGTAGAATCAATGAAATAATTTAAAGGAATTTTCTTCTACAAGTTATGTGAAGGCATATCTCACAACCTCTTATTATTGATCATATTGTCCAGGAAAAATGTAAGCATGGACTTATTTTTGAAACCTATGATGTGACTGCAAAGCATTAAATATTGAAATAATACTATTGTAAAATGTGAGACAATTAAGTTCAACTATATCAATGGGACTGCACATTTGAGCAGTTGTTCACAGATTAGTATATAACTGTGTTATAATTCAAATCAATTTCTGAGCTATTCCATGCCTTATATCTTGCCCAGACTGTCTAATTAAATACACACAGATAAAGATTTAACAAAATGTAATAGAAGGCTGAATGTGTGATGATTGGCACATAATCCTCTCAAAACCTGCAATTTTTCAATCCTCAGTTATTCTATTTTTTTAGGCTGGGAAACCAAGCAAAATAGAGAAATTAACTGCTCCAAATTTGACATTACTTCCTCTGGTGTCATTGCCTTGGCCTCCCACCCAGTTGCTCTTTCATTCTCCCTTCTTAACAGGATGGGGGTTGAAAACAAGATGGGAAAAACTCATGGGTAATATAAAGAAATAGAGATCCCTTACCAGTTGCCATCTTGGGCAAAACAGTCTCAACTTAAGGAGTATGAATTTATTAATATTGACAATTTAAATAGATTTGAATGTAAGAAACAAGTACGAAAGCTATAACTCCTTTCATTCATTCTGTCACTTTTCCCAAACCTAACCCATTCTTTCTTGTATCTTCTGTTGAAGAGCAGAAGAAGGGTGGGGAGTCAGGGCTGAGGTCAGTCCGGTTGAGGTCTTCCCTGCTGCTCCTTCTCCCTTGTACTTCCCCCACCCTGTTTCAGAGAGGGCTCCCTCCATGAGCTGCAGCTTCTTTCATGAAATATTCACCTTCTACTCCAATGTGGTCCTCCAGGGACCAGGGCTGCAGGGGACCAACTGCTTTAACATGATCCTCTCAGGCTCCCCAGCATCTGGAGCACCTCCTCCCTCTCCTTCACTGACCTTGGTGAATACAGGGTTGTTTCTCATAGTCATTCCTCACTCCTTTCTCTCTTGTGCAGTGTTTTGTCATCTCTTTGAGTTTTCCCAAGGGCTCCAGCATCTTGGCAGAGGAGCTCAGCTGTGCCTTGTAGACTTTTCAGAGAAGGCTGGAACCAGATGTGTCTGGTGCTGGACAGCCCTAGGTCTTGCCAGTACATGGGTACGGGAACCTAATTCCACTATTCCTATTCTTTGCAATACAAAGCAAAATGATGAAAATCTGTAGCAGGAGAAAGAACATTGGAAGAATCTCTCAGTGTTGCTGACAGCAACTCATGAGACAGACTAAATGCACAATCTTTCTGCCTCTAGGAAAGGTTTTAGTTATAGTAACTATTTTAAAGTAAAAAATTATGACTCCTAACCAGCACAAATATGAAGAGCTACTCTGTCTCTCCCCATGTGGGATCATACAGAGTCTTTTCCCCTAAATTTCCTAACACTGTGGTAATACAGCAGTTGAAATATGTATCAATCACCCCTCCTTTGGCAGCACAGGAGTTTCCCCAACTTTGTCTGACTTCCTAACACTATTATTAGATGCTAGAAACAAACAGATCATGCATGTAAAGGAGTTCCCCGATCAATTTCCAAAAATTAGAGTATATTTCCAAGTTTCTTCTGATGTGTTCTTGAAATGTTAAAGACCTAAGAGGTTTCTCCTAAAAATTCTTCTGCAGAAGGAAAAATGCAGAAATTACCAAGGGAAAATATGATGGAATAGGTTGCCCTTGAAGATCCTTGTTCCAAGTGTGAAAATTCTATGTCATTTTATTGAGAATTAATTTTTACTGACTGACCTGAAAATATGAATGTGAAGACATACTTAAACATCTTGTACATTGTCAAATGTCCTTCTTCATGTAACACATCAGGATTTGTCATGTGCAATATTACAATGTGAAATGAGCTAAATTTCATTGAAAGGGAGGCCCCATCACCATATAACAGAAAGAGATTTAAGTATCAGCATAAATTCTACAAGAAAATCGTTTTACCTCCCAAGAAATAACTAATTCAAAATTGTTTGAATGATTATCTATCTCTTATTTTTGGGATATGCCACCATCTCAACAATACCCGATCAACTGCTATCAATGTATTTTGGGCAGTTTATGTGTATAAATTGCAGATTTCTTTGGTTCTAATTTTCATCTTAAAACAGTGTTGCCACTGTCTTTTATATTTCACTGAATGAAAATATTTAATCCATTGACACAAGTATAATCTACTCTTTTTTCCACTGCCACAAAGCAGAGAACTTATTACCCATGTTTAGTTTGATTTTCTCAAAAAAAAATATTCTTTAGAGTCACTTGTCACTGTAAAATACCTGAGTCTGAATGAGATGAGGAAGAAAAACATAAAGAAAAAGAAATAGTAGTGAAGTACCATCACAAATCTATTTCAGCAGTCAAGAAAGGAAGACAGGCAAGCAAGAGTCTAACAGCACTATGGTGACTCATTCAGCTCTGCCTCTCTCTTTTGGCCAAATGAAAAGTTCAAGTACAAGTCACCTTTCAAAGCTTATTTTGAATAGTACATAATTCTTACCAATGCAAGATAGAAGCCTATGAATGGAAAAGAAAGGCTGGGAAGGATAAAAACTAAGATCCAGATACAGAATTCATTCAACATCAGTTACTGTTAGGATTTCATAGCTTAATATCATGAAAGAGTTTCCTTTGAATTATATAATATCAACACCTAATGTGTGAGAATGATTAAAAATATTATTTGTTTTTATAATGAAAAGTTGTTTTATATCTTCGAGCAGAAGCATGGATCTGTTATCAACAGCTATAATCATTTAAAATACCTAGAATAGTCTGAATGCTAGCTTGCTAGTAAGCACTTCAAATAACTGAGCTATCTTAAAGGGTATTGTCCAATCACTTAGCTTTTCTTGCCAGCAAGATGTGGGATTCTTTTTTGAATATTCGTTGCTTTAAACAGAAAGATGCATTTAAGTAAGAAAAAACATATTCTGCTGTCCAGTTAATTACTCAGCTCATGCAAAATATATAAAGATAAAAAATTATACTACAGTATTATTTTAGTCTTTCTTCTTATAATGATAACATTCAAATCTCAGAGTGTATCTATAATCACCAAATAATAAAGGCAAAAAACAATATGAATATGGGATTTTTACAGAGATTAGATTTGTTATCCCATGCCAGGTCTTAAACCGTGACAGCAGCTAAGTACCATGCAGTTATTGACTGCCCCTTGCCCTTGGAGGGATGGGAAGGATAATCAGAAAAAAAAAAAGTGTAACTTGTGGAACAATGACAGTTTATTAATTGAAACAAATTTTAATAATAATGTTAATGATAATAATAAAAATACTTATAATATTGTAGTGAAAATAAGAGAGAGAGGAATAAAACCAAAGAGAAAGGAGTGATGTACTATACAATTGCTTACTGTACACTGACTGATGCCCAGCAAGTCTCCAAGCAGTATTCAGCCTCTCCCAGCCAGCTGCCTCCAGTTTGTATGCTCGGCTTGATTTTCTATGGTGTTGGAATATCACTTTAGCCCATTCAGATCATCTGTCCTGGCTGTGAATTAGGACATTCCCACTGTTTAACTACACATCTGGCAATGATTAGTTATTTATGGCCACTTGGTGGTCACTATGATAACTGCTTACTGAGACTGCCTTATGCATCTACAGTAAAAAAATATAGATTGTCTACAGCTCTGGGAGGGAGGTCTAAGCCTCAGGAAGGTCACAACACTTGCGAAAAGGAAATTAAAATTAAGACAAATTATACATTATAGGTATGGTTTGCTGAGCAGAGTAACTGCAGGAATACCTTCCTTGTGACATAGTACCCATCCCCTTACGTGACTTTCCCTAGTTAACAAAGAGAAAAGTTTTTGAGGAGTGGAGCAGCTAGTATTTCCACATGCTAGAGATGCTGCACATTTCTAATGTTACAGATACCCCCATGTAAATATTAAAATAAATAACACTACTTCTAGGAATAAGGCAAAGTTGATGAGAGTTTCCAACAGCACCAAGCTCCCTGTAACAGCAGCTGTACTGTCAAGAGAAAGTGCAAAGGACTTGTACCTCAGTGTACTGTAGTATCCAGAGATGCATTTTAACATCCTGATCAGAAGAACAGGAAGGCAAAGAACTTTTCAAAAATTTTCGCACATAAGCTGAAAATGCATCATTCTTTCTCTCCTTTTCTTCAAGTTTCAGAATTTCCAATAATAGAGTTAGCACCTTTGCTTCAAGTCCTTGTTTGTTAAATATTACTTTTGAGACTTACCAACAACAAAATGGATTTTTCTTTGCTGTATTATTAGTATATACTTTCTTTACAGGCTAATTCAAGAGCTGTCATCACCTATGAGCAACATTCTCCTATTTCACTCTTATATAACCAGTGATGGTATAATATATTTTTCTGCCACAACAGGCAATATGATAGGCTAAATTATATCTGAAGAGTAGGCATTGCTTTTGTTGTTGGTATTTATTCAAAAGTTCTTAAATGTATTTATTATCCATGCTTGGAAAGCAGCCAGAAAACAAACGCAGCAATATATGATTGTTGGGGGGTGACATTGGGAAGCTGCGTTATTCCTTACCTGTCTGCTTAATGCCCACAGCTACTGTGCCTTTAAGATGAACCCAGAGGGAAGCAGGTCAGTTAAATGGCTGACCAAACTGTTGGTTCGACGGAGCCCACACCTGGGGGTTAGTTAAATGGCCAGCCAAATGGTTGGTTCAACTGAGTCCACACCTGGCAGCTCAGTCCAACAGCTGACGGGCCCGGGGGGCAGGGCCGGATCCAGGGCTGGTTCAGCCGAACCGGCACCTGCAGGTGTTGGCTAAACGGCTCGGTCCAATGGCCCCGGCTATGAAAGTGGCTCAGTCCAATGGCCTGGAGAGAGATGAGGAGATGGAGAGAGAAACGGAGGGGTCGATGGCTCTTGGGGAGACCGTGGCATTGCTCTCTACCCTGCTTTTCCCTGCTAGCTTAGGAAAAAGGTTTTGTTTGTTTGTTCTTTTCCTCCCCCTGGCCTCCCTATCTTCCTTCCCTCCTCTCCAGCCTGGGAAGCCTGTGGGGTGGCCCTCGTGAGGTCTGAACTCCGAGGAAGGCCATGACAGTGAGTGAAGGGGCCGAGCCACTGGATTCCACCAACTTCACCTTCTGTGAGGAGGAGGACTGGCATTCAAGAGTCAATGAGCTTTCTATTTTCCATCTGCCCTCCTCTAGGCTGCTGAGTTGACTCCCCTTCCCCTTCCCCTTCCTGAAGACTAGGGGGACCTGTTGTCAGCTCCTGGTGGGTGTCCTTTTCCCTTTTTTCCCCCCTCTTTCTTTTCTCCCGGTTTCCTTTTGGAAAAATAAATAGTTCAGGGGTTTTTTCCAATTTCACTTGCTGTGGTTATTTTTTTTCTTTGGTAGAGGGAAGAGGGGAAGCCCTTTTCCCTGGGGAGGAGGTACTCATCCTGGTGTGCTTCCTCCTGAAACTTTGTCTTCAAAACTGAGACAATGATACATATACCACAAGAATTGTTTGAGGCCAGTGACTAAGGCAGTCTATTTTTACTACTGCTTTCTTGGATACCTTAAATAAAGATCTGTGAAACTAGTTCAGTCATCCACTGAGAAATCACGAACCTATGAGCAATGGGCAAAGCAAAATAATTACACATTTCATGCTGTAAACATTTTTAAACATTTTGTTTGGACTTTGAATACAGAGTAAACCAGGTGATGCTCCTAAAAGATCTCACAGAAAACCCTCATAATGCCAATTTTAGAAAGATGATTGAGTGTGAACTTAACAATGGAGAAGAATCACAGATGCAACCCATCTGCTTTTGGTGCCCTGGTTATGAAAAATACCAAAAATGCAAATGAAAAAAACCACTGTTATGATTGGGCTTGTGACTGCAAGCGGACTCAATTTAATAAAGTATAATTTGTATAACTTTTGTGGAAGAAAAGTCCTAATATGGGAAAAGTCTTAATAATAGACTTAATAATAATTATTATGCCTAATAATTTAGCGTTTCTTTCCTTAAGGTAGATGAGTATAATTTCTGTTTCAAAGTTTGAGAAATGAAATATAACAAATGCCTTAACTTGCTGAAACAAATGCTTTGGGCCAGTTACAGGCATTTAGACCCTCATTTCAGGGTCCAACATAGGAACCCACGGAATCCTGTGCAGATCTTTCTAATTCTACATGCAACATCCAAGTCTTCTTAGGACTTAAATTTAAGAAATGGATCTGGTGGAAAAGAAAAACATTAGTACGTAAGCATTGCCCAAAATCAAGGTCTTCAAAGCTGTGTTACCTTACTAAACTAATGAGTAACAAAAGATGAAATTTTATAAACAAGGTTTACAAATAACCATGTAGTTTCATATTTCTCTATGACAACTTATAATGAAAACCAAAAACAAATCAAAAGAAAAAAATGTCTCTAACTGGGAAAGACAGACAAAAACTGCACACAAATATAGAAAAGGATGCATTCAGGTTAAGAAAACTCCCAGCAGGACTCATTTTACCCTGAGTAAAAACAGTACAGTAGTGACTCCTCAGTAAATAACTTCTACTGTGGTTTTTTTCAATATTCTCAGTAAGTTCAGGGTTTGGAATTCTGAAGGCCTCACTGATGTAGATGGAATGCTCACACTTGGCCTTGACTGCCAAGAAAACCACTGAAAATCCTTTTATCACAGGACGTAACTGTGGAAATAAATGAGTAGTATGCTGCTTAAAGTTGTGTGAAAGGAAGTCCATGATGATCTTTCCCCATTGATTTTTTCAGTCCTTAGCATGATACAAGAATTTTACTATCAAGAAGACTCATCTGAAATACATGCGATGTATCTGTGTGTGAATACATGTATGTGTACAGTTACTTTTAGGGAAGCATGACATATCACAATACTTTCCAAGTTCTAATATGGTCTAGGAGCTATTTCAACATTCACTTACCTACTTCTGTAACAACATGATCAATGAGATCAATGAGGTGATGGTATGTTGTAATACCCTCAGCCATCATTTGCCTAAAGTGCACATTAGAAGCATAAATACCACAAAATAAAAGAACTTAAATCAGTAAGAGCATAAATTCTTGTGGGAACATAGATGTATTAGAAGAAGTGGCTTCCAGGTCATTGGTTGCTTCAATGATTATGATAACACAGATGAGAAGCTTTTGAGTCATTTGTAAAAGATATTTTCAGTGTACTCTTTTTCTCTTGTAGGCAAATACAGCTCTCAAGTAAAGTTACTCTAAACAGAGTCATCATCCCATTGAATTTGACTACTCTCCCTCTATAAGATGAATAAGGCAAATGAAGCTCAAAGTGAATATTGTCCTGTCCCATGTCAACTATAATTATCTGCTTCAACTGATGCTGTAAAATAACTCAGATCCATTTTCAGTTTAAAAGATATGACACTGGGGATTAGCCTATTGTTTCCAACTTCAGTATGTATCAGTCTGCACCATGCACTGATTCATGTTATGGATGAATAAATGAAGACTTTTGTGTATGTCTTAAATAATACAATGTAATAAACAGAAAATAAAAAAAAAAAAAAAGAGAGATAGATCTAGTATGCCACGAAACCATATAATCTATTTAACAGTGAAGTGGAGCCCATAAAATTACTGAAATGAAATGCTCTTTTCTCTGCTTATTTTAGTGACTACTTGACTTCTTGAACTGCATTTTCAAATCCTTTTATTGTTCTGTGAAAATATTCTTGTGAGAGTATTTGATAGCTAACACTGTATGTTCAGGAAATCTTACTTATGTGAGAGACAAAGACAGAAAGTATACTATAATCATTCTTAGTGCACGCTAACTTAGAAAATGTAGGTTTCAGAGACTTTGAAGACAATTTTTTCCTAATGCCATGTGTCACAACATCACTAAGAAGAGTTCAGAGACTATATACGTTAAAGAAAGAAAGAAGTGCTTGGAGGAAAAAAGTCTCTTATGAATGGATGTACAAGACAATAACCAGCCATTACACGTAAAGCAGATCAGAGGACTGAAATAGCTTGTATCAGCATTGGACCCAAATCTTAACTCTGATCCCAGTCCTCTCTACAAATTCTGTTTACTGGACAATTTGAAATGATGCCGGTGATTTTGTGTTTTTCTTTTTATACACTTTTTATATATTTTTGTACCCTTTCCCTTCCCTGTTACCCTCTATGCACACTCCTTGTACCCTGCACAAATACTCCTTGTACTTTAGTCCTTCATGTTTACAACCCTTGTAGTCCGATATTTACCTTAGTTTGGGGTCCTGCAAAGCGAGGAAGACCAAACATTCATATTATCTCAGAACTAGAGGCTCCAACCTGTTCTCTCTTGGAATGTGTTTTTGTAAACTAGGCTGTAGTCTCATTTTGGGGGGAGTTCATTAGAATAGGGGGCAAATATTCATTTATTAAGATTCTTATTGGGGGATTTTAGGTAGCTATGCTAATTTTGTGAAGTCCATAAAAATCCAGTACGCATTGTATGGGGGGCCCTGGGCTCGTCGTTCGCTCCACAGCGTGTTTTTCACCTTTGATGAGTCTGGGCAACTAGGATCCTATTAAACCGAGGTAAATTCCCTTTTCCCACTACTCCTGTGTCTGCTTCATATTTTTACCAGCCTGTTTAAGGCATCAGAAAGAGATTCCTCTCTAAATCTGTGGCCTGAACTTTATTAATACAATTATTAAACCAAATCCATTTATGCCCATATTCCAAGGCTGTGGAGGAGAGATGATTCCAGAGGCCCTCTTATAGAAGACGAATCAGAGAAGTGCAACCAGTCAGCAAAGTCTCTCCTCTGTCGTCTAACTTGCCTGTGAGTCACAGTTCAAAAAATAATGTTAAACAGAGGAGAAAGTATGGCATCTCTCCTTTCATTTGTTTAGTACATTTTAGTAACAACCTCCAATGGCAGCCATATGTGCTGGATGTAGTGCTACTGAGGAATTAAAGGAGGAAAGAAATTGCTATCTTCCAAAGGGAGCCACAGCTCAAGACTATAGACTATACTCATGCATACACTCATATAGACTACTCATGCTTTTCCTTTAACAAAACAAGAAAACCCAAACCAACCAACCAAACGCCTCCCCCCAAAAAAATGAAACAACAAAACCATCACCACCACCAAAACCACCAAACAACCAAAAAAAAAAAGGAATTGCAGGACCACTATGAAAGAAGCAGGACACTTTTATCTCAGTGTAGGTCATTTAGATGTTGGCTGGCATCCAACGCCTCTGTAAAAGGAGTTTTATCATAGTACCATATAATATCATATACCATATAATATCTTAATACGTTATGTTGATGCAGGAAATCTCCCATGCCCATGGAAATAACACATTTCCCCCATAGGACCTGGAATATTAAGACATGGTATGTATGTAGAATTCATTGTTAAGAATGATACATACTTAGAAGATTCAAAGCCCAATTATGTTCCATATCTATTTCCAGAATATTACCTCAATACCATGCTTTTTGAAGGATATTAATATCTTTTTAACATGCAATGGCTAGTAGCTGCTACAAATTCTCAGGCTGTTAGCCATCCAGCCTCTCTCTTTGTCATGTAATCTCTTAATACATAGGAGAGGTCAATATTTATGAACAAATTTTGGTGAAGCTGACAATTAACAGTGAGATGTATTATGCCACAACTTTTCTTTTTGATTAATCAAAAGAAGTTTTAAAATTTGCATTCAATTTGATCCTACTTTGTTAATTATTAAGTTTCATAAACTTCCCCCCAAACAGATGCTTATTATTAAATATTAAAACATCTATGAGAAATTTTTATTCATAATTAATAAAAGGATTATTTTTGTTATTCACAAGAAGTTTTGTCTGGACATATACAAAATGAATCAGAAATATGGCTAAATTTTTAAATATGTTAAAACTGTATGTTAAACATAGCTTACAGTTCCATTGATTGTCCTAATAGTGGCCCTTTCTGTAAATTCAGAATTAATTTCCTGGGTTACACAGAAGAATGCATAACCCTGTTATGTGAAAAAAAGGAAAGGAATTTCACATTTGAGCTGTACAGGTTTCCACAGGGATACATCAGGAGACTTTACATGGAGCTATGGAAAATATCATTCATATCAGAGGGAGGAGTAGTCAGCATGCAAAGTTATGTGGAGGCAACTAATGCATGTGGTAAAGCTTCTAGCAGCAAACTGATGTTTAACCACCTCACAGGAAACTGATGCTTATTGCCCCTCTTTCTAATATTGATTTGTAATAGCAGTTGTATTTTCATAAAAATACAACAGCAGTTGTATTTTCTCTTCAGTTGTATTTTCATGAAAAGCCTTTTATGCCACCATTTCAGGACAGAACTGTGGCTCTAAGTCACAGAGCCAGAGAATGGAAAGCCCTTTAGGATCATCAAGTCCAATTGTTAACCCAGCATTGCCAAATCCACCACTAAACCAAGTCCCTCAGTGCCACATCTATGTATCTTTTAAATACCCCCATAGATTAAATACTCCACCACTTCCCTGGAAAGCCTGTTCCTTCAGGCCAAGAAATTTTTCTCAATATCCAATCTAAACCTCCCCTGACATAATTTGAGGCATTTCCTCCCATGAACCCCACCTGGCTCATCTCAGACAGTCGAAGACAGTGACAAGGTCCCCCCTGAGCCTGCTTTTCTCCAGGCTGAGCACCCCCAGCTTCCTCAGCTGCTTCTAATCAGACTAGTGCTAGAGACCCTTCCCCAGCTCTGTTGCCATTCTCTGGATTCACTTTGGTACTTCAATGTTTTTCTGGTCATGAGGGGCCCAAAACTGGACCCAGGATTTGAGGTGTGACCACACCAGTGCTGAATATAGGGGTATAATCTATACCCTGGTTCTGCTGGCCACACTAAAACATTGTTTTCCAGCTGCACAATGGCTTCTAACTCCTCCTCTTTGTTGCCCATGCTTCATTGATGGGTATAGATGCACCCCACTCATGCTATCAATCCATTCACCCATGGTGACTGGGGAATGGGGCAGAGTATTTCAGGATCTTTCTTTATAACACTTGTAAAAAAGGCTTACTTATTTAAAAATACTTACTACAAGGTGCTATTCTGAACAGATAGATCAGAATCTATCTTCTTCTTACATTCTACTTACTGGCTGTCATGGCAAAGTAAATAAAGAGCTCTTCCATTAAGAGAGAATTTTAAGAAATACCTGAAAATATGAACAAAAGTGTGTGAAATAATAGTTTAAGAAGTACTTGTCACTGTCATCAACTGTAGAAACATGAAGAAAAAAAGCAAGCAGAGCAAGGGATGCCTAGGTGGGGTTAACCATGCTGCCAGTGATGCTTAGCAGGAGCATTTTGGACATTAGGAGGGCAGTGACAGAGAACAGAATTAATCCAAAAGATTGTGTTACAGTTACTCCTAAGGGACCTTTTGTGATCACCTTGTCTAACCTCTAGCTCAACAAAAGCTCTAGGTTTCCATTAATAAATTGTTGCTGATCACAGACAATATGCTAGCAGAAATCAGGAGTTAAATTTTAGAGACAGAGTTGATGCAAAGACTTTAGTATCTGTGTTCATTAACTTTTTAGAAGGACTTAATAATTTTTCTTTCACTTGATTTACATTTGGATGATAGTACCTTGCTGACCCTTGACTCATGGGCTGAAATTTTTTGTTTGCTACATTTATGCTAGTTATTAAAAGACCTACAAATTTGTTAAAATAAGTAGTATGAATCTATTTGGTTCCAGTCTGGACTAATACTTAATGTGATTCTTGCTGAATATTCTAAAGCTGAAAGAGACCTTGAAAGAATTTGTGGGTGCCTGAGCTGGACCTATTACTTCAAAATAAATTATACCTGTGCTAATTTTCAAAGTCTCACATTTATTTAATTATCCTTGTGTGTCCCAGCTTTATTCAGAGCACTTCAAACTGGCTTAGAAGTCTGTATTTCAAGTCCACAGAAACTAATTTCATATTTCCTGTCCGCTTTGAATATTGATATGTAAATGAATGTTGTTTGCTTATTTTCAGATTACTGAGTAATCCAGATCCACCATTGTAACTTTCATTTTTTACATTTTCTCTGTAGCTTTGTGTATAAAGATAACATTTATTATAATAATTATTATAATAATTTTATGTTTTCTTCTAAGGTACTGATAAAAATCAAGACAACCAATATCAAGAAAATATAAAGGACTCTTTTCATGAAAGAAACCAAAACAAAACATGAACACTTATAAATTTTAACTGGATTGTCTTTCTGATTATTTTTTCTGAATTGAGTTTTTAATTAGGTCAGTACTTAGGTGAGGGCTATTTTCTCACCTAGAAGTCCATACTTGAATATTCTTGTTATTTTTTCCTCCCTCTAAGACTATTTCAGTGTTCGATGATGCATGACTTATCAATGATTCAGCTAAGTAGCTTTTGAAAAGTTCACTAGAATCTGCTGCTTAACATCTATGAAAGGTCTTATTATACTTTAAAACATTGCAATAGCCACCCTTCACTTCATGCATAACAAAGCCATAATTGTTAGGTGCACATTTTTCTCACGTATCATTAAGGTATCATTGAAAGTTCTTTTGTTTCTTGTATACTTTCCAGAAAGAAGAAGAAATTCTGTCATTCCCAGATGCCAATTTAATCTTTGAAACTTTATTTCTCTTGTTGACTTACAGCAGTTTTACCCTCTAATTTATATTAATGACCAACAATCTCCTTTTTGTTTCAAGAGTAATAAATTTCTTTTATGTTTTAGGAATTATTTCACTTCACTCTGCCAGTGAATATTTCTCTCCAATAGATAACTTAGAATATAGTCTTGTTGCTTCCATCAACAATGGGCTGCTGCCTGAGATGCTAAATCTGGGTTTATAGCCCTCACCGGAAGCCACATAAGGAAATACTATCATTTATATATGTATGTATCTGATTGACTGTCAGCTACAGCTAGGAAGAGTGCAGAGAAATATACTTGTTTTCAGTTGCTATTACAACTTGAGTGGCACATTTTGTGGATAAACTGTCACTGCATTCCTTAGCATATTTTAATTTCTGTACTCACTTACTGACTAAATCCTTACATTTTCAATTTCATGTAGAGTTTTTAAACTTCAGTGCCTATGCTGCCATGAAATAATTGACGTATTTTTTAATGTGGCTTTTATCATCTTCCCAGAAGTTGCTCTAGTGTAGTGGTGAGCAAAGCGAATTACTGCAAGGTATCTTTTGGGGTGAAAGGTCATATGGAGTAAGTGGATAGAAATCTGCTCTCTCTTGCCTGCACTGCCTGGGATGGCAAAGTATCTGCTGTCAGAGAAACACCAAGTTAAGTGCTCTTAGGCTCTCTGCCTATGTCATGCTACACAGTTTTGGAAGATAAAAAATAAGTATTTTTTATGTATCTGTCTATATATGTATACGTATATACATGCACATACATACAACTGTTACTGATGAAGGCTTTTGAAGAACAAGATATGCATATTACTGCTTAGAGATGTCATTTTTCTTAGTATTCATTGCTTTCTCTGACCACCCCCAGTTTTAAGTGATTGTTTAATCTTCTATATTGCATACATTCTGCAGACAATTAATGAAAATAAAAATATATTGACTGTGTTAAAAGACTTTGATAGGTCATGATGAGTTTTTCTCAGAGTTTTTGTGCTATGCAAGATGTATTCTAGTTTCAGATTTTTTTCCCCTGGGATATTGTAATTTCCCATTTAAAAAAAATCTGTTACTGCTCCCAAATCTACCTATGATTGTCTTATAGGATAGTAATGCATGCAGGCAGTAAAATAGCTCTAAAAACATGGATAACCAATCAGCTGAAAACCAACATCTGTATTGTTCCTGAAAACCTGCAGGAATTACATTCACATTCCAATATACTAGTGCCAAGTACCTACCTCTCTAGTAACAAGCAGACTTTGACATCTCCGTTTATGCTACGTAAGACCTCAAAGAAAATCTTTCAAAATCTGCAGAACAGCAAAATTATAGCAACCTATGCATAAGACATGTATAGCAAAAAGCCATTTTGGTTAATGATGGTATTTGACTGTCTGAAAGCAACAGAGGATTAGGGTCTGGGAATCTAGGAGATATACAGCAAGTATATATCATCAGACAGCAAAAATCGTAATTACTGCATCTTCTGTTCCTTTATTTGTTTTGGTCTTGTCTTCTTCAACAAAAGAACTCTTCTTGATTGTCTAGTGACTGTTTTATCCTGGAAGGTGTCCAAGAGAATCATAAAATCATAGAATGGCCTGGGTTGAAAGGGACCATAAAGATCATCTCCTTCCAACTCCCCTCTCCCTCCTCTTCAGGGACACCTTCCACTTGACCAGGTTTCTCAGAGCCCTATCCAACCTGGCTTTGAACACTTCTAGGTTTGGGGCATCCATAATTTCTCTGGATAACTGCACCATTCAGGTTGGTGTCATCTGAGAACTTGCTGAGCATGGACTCGATCTTTCATCTGCGTCATTGATGAGGATATTAACCCTGGGCACAGTACAGGTCGCTGAGGAACACAAGTTGTCATTGATGCCAACTGGGGCTCTGAGCAATTGACCACCACCCTTTGGATGGGACACATCATCTCAGGAACTTCTAGGCTGTGCTTCAAGTCTTGTTCAGCCAAAATATGACCCTGACTAGTATCTGCTCTCAAGACTAAACATTTTTGAGGAAAAGAAACATACTATATATACGACAAAGTCTGACCTGAAGGTATTTCAACTTTTGTTTCACACCGAGAAGAAAATCCTTGATGAATAGAATATAACTGAAAAACCAAGGAAAAGATTATTTTGTCTTCCTTGAATGACAAGGGGAGACTATCTATCAGTGTTGTCATACGGACATTACTTTCCTTATCACACTAGGCCTACAACTTTCGCATCTATTTCATGTCATATTACATCTACTGAATATAAGATACAAACAACTTACACAAGCATTTCATCCTACCTGCCTCACACAAGGATCATTGTTCATCTGTTCTTTGTTTTCTTTGCTCATTTTTAAAATATCTTAAAACTCCTGTATCTTTTGTTTGTTTTGCCTACAGCAGTTTATCGTCTGTGTTTTCTTTTTTTCCCCTTTACATATTACATGTATTTTAGACGTCTTAACTGATCACCTTTTTGCTTAGAAAGAGATAGTGCTTCTACTACTGTATGTGGTTTCTAACAGCAATTTGAACTGAAACAATAAAAGCAGGTACCAGCTAACATGGGTAAACATTGCAAGGTTTATTTTTCCCACTCGTTCACTGTCATGAATGCTTATACTTGCAGCAGGGAGAAGGCATCTGAATGGATATGGCTATATCTCGTTAAAAAACTTAGAAACACAGAAACAAAAAGGACCATAATTTGGGTGAACTACTCATCTTGAATGCCAAACACATTCTGCTGACAATTTTCTTGGCTTGTGGCATGAAAGACATTAATTAATTTATCAGCACAACACACTGTAAGAAAATGCATTATGTTAATTGGTTTCTTGTATGAAAATCAATGACTCATTAGTCTTAACCATAGTAGACTGCTAGCAATATTCTGAGGAAAAAACAAGTAATATCACTGGGAATACAGCATGCCACACAGAGAAGGCTTTCACCCCTGTTAACTCCACTCAACACACATTGCTGCTTGCACTGTTCTGCCTAGAGAGTAAGACTAATATTGTAAATTTTAAGGAAATGCACACCATCTAGTGCATTTTTTCTTCTGCTCCCTTCTCTAAATGACCTATACTGACATGGCCCTAATTATACTCAGAATTTTGTCTAAGCATCAATTACAATGGGAATTATACTGTACTAATGATATTGAGAAAGGGATTTCACAGACTTTCACGAGGAAATATTTGTGGTAGAGAAAATAAAAATATTGGAAAAAATTATTCACTTCTTTGTTCTCATTAGATGTTTGTAAAGGGCTTTTCAGTGCAGTGGCTTTATACCACCTTGTTGAAGGTT
>VZRL01001565.1:549753-714063 GCA_013397895.1 Origma solitaria | reverse complement strand
CTGCCCAGCCTATCCTGCTGCATGCCATCCCTGCCCGTTCACAATTACCCACATGACACAGACCTGACGTCACGCCACAGCGCCCCCTGCAGCTGCGTAGGAGTCATGGCACCTGCCCTGCCTGGCTGGGAGCCCGAGAGCGCCCCTGCTGGCTGTGACTGTGACTGCACCAAATGGGAAAGTGGCAGCTCAGGGACATCTGCCACCGTGTTTTTTGGGTTTGTTTGTTATTGCAACTGTTGTTGTTGCCAGTTTGCCTCGCTATAGATACTAGTAAACACCTGTTATTCCTTTTCCCATATCTTTGCCTGAAAGCCCTTGATTCCAAAGTTGTAATAATTCGGATGGAAGGGGGTTCACATTCTCCATTCTAAGGAAGGTTCTCACCTTCCTTAGCAGACACCTGTCTTTCAAACCAAGACACACCTTAACTGCACAGTGAGTTCACTTTCACTTCTGCAAAATACTAGAGATTATTTTATATTAATTGTTTGAAATGGTGTCTAATTGTTCATCTAATCTAGACACTGGTTGGGGGCATTTATTACTGAAATTTCAGGCTATTGTTCTAGATAAATTTATCCATGATGTCTTATAAACTAAGATCAAAGAACTGGAAAATTCAGAAAAAGTGGTCCAAACTGCTCAGTTCAGACAACTTTGCCCTGTTAATTCTACAAGAATTAGAGGAACTAGAATTAACCAGGGTACTAGAATTAACCGTTCCTACTAAGACATGCCCAGTGCTAGTGGATACGGGCTTGCAGTCCTCTGCACTCACAGAAGCACAGAAGCACAGAGTGGGTAAGGTTGGAAGGGTCCACAGAGGCTCATCTGGTGCAACCTCCCTGCTCAGGTAGGGTTATCCCGGAGCATATGGCACAGAATTTTGTCCTGGTGGCTCTTGCATATTTTCAGTGAGGAAGACCCACAACCTCTTTGGACAACCTGCTCTAGTGTGGCTGTAAAGTTCTTCCTCATATTCAGGTGTGACTTTCCATGCATCAGTTTCTGCCTGTTTTCTCTTCTCCCATTACTTCGCACCACCAAGCAAAGCCTGGTCCATTTTCCGGTACCTCCCTTCAGATACTGACAGACATTGATGAGGATGCCCTCTCAATTGTCTCTTCTCAGGACTGAACAGCCTCAGCTCCCTCAGCCTTTCCTCATAAGACAGATGCTCCAACTGCCCCCCTCCCCCCCATCTTCGTAGCTCTCCACTGGACCCAATCCAGGAGTGCCGTGTCTCTCCAGAACTGGGCATAGAATTCCAAATATGCCTCACTAGGTCTGAGTAGAGGGGCAGGACCACCTTGCCTGACCTGCTGGAATGTTTTTCCTTGAACTTCACACAAATTCTTATATTTTTCACAATATTTTGATAGAATATCCCAGTGTGATTTTTAAGAAATTTGCAACAACAATTTATGCCAGAGGAATTCCTCAGGCTTTTGACTGTTACTAGAAGCCATTTCTGTTTGTCAAGCCAAAACTGGCCAATATTTTATTTGATTTTATAATAACATGATAATAAAAGATTTGTATTCCTTATGCCAAAGTTAATTGTAAAGGTTTAACTATTTAGCAGGAACATTTTTGTATCTAAATAGTTTTTTCTTCCACATTTTTGGAAGAAATGTATAGTATTTTGAATGCATTATTTTTACCTTTTATTTAACTTATAGGTAGAAACATAATGAAAAAATATTATTTCAATTAAGAGATGTATAATGAACAAGAAGACCTGATCTGAATTATTGATAAAATTTACTCAGAAATCAGCACATAAAAACTACGGAATTTGTGCAATGAAGATGAGGGCAGAACTTTCCTTTAATCAGATCTTGTAAAGGTCAAAAATAATTTGCTCATAGTAATTAACATACACACCTGGAAATAATAATGTCTGGTTTCTTCAGCTCTGCACTTATTTCCAGGAAATAATCCCTTGCAGTGCATAAGTAAGCTTAAAATGGTAAGCATCTTGTGATACATTCAAGAAAGTCAATTTAGATTTTAGCATGCCTGCCAGTTTTTGTCAAATGCCTTATCGTGACAGGGAGAGATGCAGAGACGTATCAATGGATTCTAATTGCCTAGTTTGTTCTGTGCTACTGCTCATCAGAGGTGCAACCTCTGTTGCTATTACATATTCCTCCTTCTAGTGGTAATGATCTAAATATCATCCGTTTTACAAATTATGCACATGCATATGT
The DNA here is from genome assembly GCA_013397895.1 of Origma solitaria. Classification (NCBI taxonomy): domain Eukaryota; kingdom Metazoa; phylum Chordata; class Aves; order Passeriformes; family Acanthizidae; genus Origma; species Origma solitaria. The sequence continues at coordinate 711,847 of VZRL01001565.1, read as the reverse complement.
GAACCCATATTTATGTGTGTTTGGGTAATACTTATTTGCAATGCTGGCTGCTTCCTCATTCTGTGTCTGCTCCACAGCGAGAAAGGAAAGTGAACAGGATGAGCAGAAGTGGTACAATTTTTGGATTAATGAAAAGACAATGTAATAGAAGCAGAGGGGAAAACAACAAGGAATGCAAAGGAAATCCCTCATTGCCTGCCAAAAGCAGATCACTACGTTTCTCAGCAATGGCCTCCCTTGGAAGACAAAAACTCCTCTTCTTCCAGTCCCATGTTTTAATGGCGAGCGTGATGTTATGTGGCACAGAACCCACCCTGGGTCAGCTGTCCCAGCCATCATCCCATCTCTTTGCCCACCCCAGCACACTTGCTGGAGACATGAGAGCGATCTAGAAAAAGTCTTTATGTAGAGAAAACCTTGATGCTGTGCAAGCACTGCTCAGGAATAGTCAAAATAGCAGTGTGTTATCAATTTTGGTTTAGTCCTAAACTGAAAGCACAAAACAATATGATCTGCTTTGAAGAAAGCTTACTCCATATCAGCCAAAGTCAGTACTGTTACATCAGTAGTCTCTTCTGGCCCACTAGTCCTAAAACACAATATGAAGTGAGGACTCTATGTAGGTAGAGGATATTTAGAAAGTGGGCTAATTAGAAACAAAGATACAATTGCCTGTTAAGTAGCCAGGCAAAAAAGTCTGGATTCTTTGTAAAACACTAACAGAAAATACTGTCCTTATTGATTGGGTGTGAGGGGATTAAAAGTCAAATGTATATATAGACCATAAAACTACTTTTCTCTAGCCAGAGGCATTGAATTTGTATCCAACTCCAAATGTTAAAGGTAAATTTTAGCTTTAGCTAAAGCTGAATTTTACCAAGTTTTTGTAATGGAATAGCCTCTCCTTTCCATGGTTTTTTCTTCTGCAGACAAATAGGAACCCTGCGGAATTACAATTGTCGCTCTTTCTGCTCCAGCTGTAGTATATGCCTCAAAATGGGAATATTTTTCCCCCCAGGTAGTTTCAGCAGTAATTAAGGAATATTTCAAAATTCAGTCAGGTCGGAAATGCCTGAATAAATGTTTCTGGGATGAATATTCTGAATAGCAGAAGGCAGGCACCTTGCTAACTATTCAAATATTTTATAATAACGTGGCAAAAAAAGAAAAATATTACAGGGGCAGCACTCATTATTTATTTTAGTGAGCACAGCCCTGGGAATCTAAAATTCCAGCTGCTACCCACTAATTTGGATGTCCTATTGCACTACCGGCTAGAACCAGTCTGCCCTTCTATCAGTAGATTAATTGAGTGACACAACACATACTGTGAATAGTAATCTAGCAAACATTATGATCAATCAGTTTGCTGGTAAGGAAGAGTTAATTGTAGTTTAGAATAAGAAATGCCTGAGCATTAGAGAAAAATGCAAAATATATTATAGTGTCTCTTATTTATTCTTTAACAGACACTTACAAAACCACGCATGCTTCCAGAGCCATACAGATACTTTTTGGAGTGTTACCAGAAGAAAATACAATTTTGCCCTTCACATTGGGTTGTCAGAATTTCACAGAGATGATTAATGTGACTCAAATATTGACAAAGGATCACTATAAAAATGGTTCACTACAATACTATATCAAGTAGTACCAAGAACACGACATGACCAGACAGTGTAATAAACACATATATCTATATTTAACATGTATTTACTTCAATGTCGTTATTGACAGTTAGCTAAGGAACTGTTAAGGCTCTGATGACAACAGAGCTGTTGAGTGTAACCACTTTTTCATGGACTTCTCTGAAGCTGCAGCAGAGACCAAGTGTTGGTACTAATCCACTTAACACTCCTGAAAATATTAGCAATTTACTCAGTTAGGCAAGTACCTTGGGATGCTCAGTGAAACCTGCGCCTGGATATATTGATCTATGCTTGAAAAGGTAGGTCTGACCTCTGAAACTTCTGTGTTTCAGTTCACTAAAAACAACCAGGAGAAAATTGTGGGAGATTTTTAGCATGACTTCGCTCTGATATTGCAACACTGCCATGATTACTTCATAAATATGATAGGTATATTGATAAAAGTTTACATGATTTATAATATTTTTTTAAAAGAAAAGAATTTCTATATGTGTATATTGTACTTCAATAATCTGAAAATATTATTTTTCATTCAAGGGTTTAATTTAAAAAGCAACAGAATCCTGCATACTTCTCAAAATACATGATTTGCTACTCTGTACAGTTACTATGCAGCACTTAAGAATGCATATCCAGTGGTGGAAATAGACACCTTAAAAAAAAAGGCGTTAGAATTAAAATCAACATATGAGCAGATTTAGCATTTCAATTCTACTGCTAAAATTATTCTCATATTTGATCTAAAAATGTGTTATAATTTCAGATACCTTAGATTATTTTTCTGTCATGATACTTACCATATATTTAACATGAAAGGTGCAATGCCAACTGTGAATTCAGTAGAAAAATGCAGTCTTTACATATTACTATTTTTAAGATAAAACATGGAATTTTCTCATGCGAGTTTGTCCATAGAAAAAATTCTATTGGTTTTAAGTAAAAATCTATTTTCCTTTGTGATAGAAAAAAAATTATAAGAAACCATCACGTATTAATAAAGAGATGGGATTAAGATTATCTGACTATATTTGTTTGTTGGGCTTTTTTAAATCCTTAGCAGTTTCAATTTTGAGAACATCTGTGAAAGCAAAGGGAACAAAATTTATGTCTGGTCTTCTTATCAACACAAAAAATAAAATAAAATAAAATAAAACAAAATAAAATTGAATAGAATAAAATAAATAGAAAATACAATACAATTAAAGTAATACTCTTCTTAGTACCAAAATGTCTTTTCAAATACGAATGAAGACCTACAGAAGCTGAAGGTATAAAACCATCCTGACAGGGGTAGAAGACATGTCATGAAGTATACGATGGTGTTTTAGAGAAGCAAAATCCAAATATTTTCTAGGCTCTAGCTCTGGCACACAGTAGTGTACTGTTGCCTAGGAAGACTACAATTCTCTTTGACAAATGTTCCTCTCAAAGCGAATTAATTATTTTTGAGGTTTTACGCAAAATGCTTTGGCAAATCCAAGAAAAATATGTGAAAACTATCGTATTTCCTCCAAATTAAAAAACATGATCTTACCAGCTGAGAGGAAATAATGTTTCAGTTTTGAAAAGCTCAGCTGAGAGAGTGCCAAGAACATGTCTAAAATTTCACCATATAAGCCTACTGTATTGATATGCTGATTACAGAACTGTTGACTGCTGCACCTAACTTTTTCTGTGGTTCAAATAATACTGAATATGATGCTGGACAGTCAAAAATTAGACAATTCTTTCCTCACCTGCAAGTCCAGAACATAAGAAATACCATGATGAAATTTGGAGCAAGGTAGCCAAGCCTCCCCTGTTCCTACCATTTCATGTGATGGAAAATTACATATTTACAGCAACTATAATAAGAACAAGGCCACGTCAGAAATATTATCCTTGTTTCTATTAAAACAAGATGTTCCTATGGAGTATTTCATTATCAGTAGCAGTAAAGCAATATAGTAGAAATGGACCATTTTTGTAAGTTATGAATAAAGAAGTAGCATTTACCTATCTAAAGAGATGTTGTATACTTGAACATATTTATCAGGCAAAATAGGAAACTGACCTCCTGTTTTGCAGACAAACTGTTTGAAATCCTTTTTACCAGAGGTTTTGCTTTCCTTGCCTAAGGGCATTAAATGACTACTTTGAGGTCAGAAACCTATTCCAACAAGAAAAAGTTGTATATATCTAATAGTTTTGTTTCAGATGAGTTTCGCCTTTTTGAGAATTTTGTCCTGAATGTACAGTAATGTACAGTATCATCCTGAAGCAAGGATGATACTGTACATTAGATGAACCATTACAACACTATGGTTTACACACGCCTAACTATTGTCCGTGACCTTGTCAAAATGCAATTTGCTCAGTCATGGTTTTTTTGGCTGAACTTTGACCAAGAAAAGAAATCTTTGAAATGCTAATCAGGCCTGAAATATCTACAAGGTAGCTCTAAAGCCTCATTTGTTTTTAAGAAAATGAAAGTGTTTCTAATGTTTATTAAGTCTTGAAAAATGGAAACCTTTCAAATGCACACATTCCTAACCAACTTCTTCCATCACAGTGACTGGCTCTGAGATTCAGATCAGGTGAAAGCTTAATAAAAACTGAGTGTGCACCTATTTGAAACAAAACTTCAAAAGTAGTTATAACAGTGACATTAATTTTCCTTAATTTGCACTGCTCTCAAGATTTCATGGTGTAACAGCTCTTCTGAGCTCTTCTTTGGCATGGAATCTACAGTTCACACTAAATCCTTCCTCTGCAAAGGTTAATTTTAGCTTGACTATGGCTTTTAAAAGTATTGCTGTTCAGGAGTGAGACTTAAAGACATGCCTGAGGTGATACATGAATGCCTTTTCAAAAAGTGGTTGATTTAAGCAAAACTTCACAAAGTTTTACTTTTTTATTTTCTAGTAATTCTCCCAATAATACAAAGAAAAAACTAAGTAGTTTATAATTAATTGGCTATTTTTTATTGTAACCACACAGCTTGCAGTTTTTTAATAACAGGAATGTTACAAACTGAAAAGGACACACCAATATAGAAACACACATACTGAATTATCCTTGACATAGCATGAAAATCCTGAGATCTAATCTGCAAAATTTTGCATATATCATTCTTGATGTAATCCCAGGTAAAGAAGATTTTTCCTTTTAATAGAAGATATTAAAAAGAAAACCCATTAAAGAAAACAGACTACATTTGCTGAATATATTGCCACTATTTTAAGGCAGCAATATATTCGGTATATTTAGATTGCAGTATATATATATTGGAGTATGTATATATATATTGCAGTATATTTATACTGCAATATATAAATGCAGTATAAAATGCTGCATTTATACTACTGATGATCCTATGGGTAAAAAACAGCATTCTTTATCCATAGAATAAAGTCAGGATATTATGTCAAAAAACGTGTGTGACCTTATCCTCTCAATAGTTGAAGCCTGTAAAATGGGATAGTAAAGCTAGAATTGCTGCAAGGTTACATGACTTACTTTAATAAAGTAAGTAGGGAACTTCTAATATTCTTGGATAAAAAGTGCAGAAAATTTTTATTGTTTTAGCTGAACTTTAACCTCTAATATGCTCCCTAGTAATTCTTAAAGTCACTTGCAAGAGTAAAGTGAAAATAATAACATTCTCCTTGGCTGAATATTACCCCTGCTCCAAACAGAGCATTAGCAAAACAAGATTTCTACATTTTAGAGATCCTTGATGAAAAAGGCCAGTAGTATGTCATTCATGTTTCTATTTCAACCCACATCTTCTATGTCCAGGACTCTGTATGTATGGAATGTGTATATATGGAATCTCAGCTTCATCCATGCTTTCAGGTCAGAGGAATGAACATCTCCAGAGCATTGACTCTAAGTCAGCATAACTAATTTATAAATGAAGGCTGACAAGGTAGAGTGGTGAACCTTTATGTTTCTGTAATGAAAAATTCTGATGGCAGACTTTCATTACTTTCTTTCATTACTGTACAGAAAATGAAATCCAAACTCCATAAAACACAGTGAAACTTGCATTATTATTTTCAATAAACAGGTCATTGGCCAAAATTTTCATGTCTCAATAAAATGATGTTAATAAAAGGATGTATGCCAAGTATTGTATGGATTAATTAAGTATAGATTTCTGCATTTTATTTACCTTGGGTTTGATATTGTTTTTAACTAGATGCTCACTTCAAGTAATTGGTGAAACAGACTCCAGCAATCAAACTTTTAAAATGGCAGATACAGATGTCTTGGAGTTTCATATCTGCAATAATATTACATTAGGAATACCAGTTTGCTGATCAGTCACAGTAGTAGAGGTCAGGAAACAGAAAGAAGATATAAAAAAAAGGTGTACATTTTTCTTGCAGTCCAGAATTAATGGGGAATATAAATGTGCAATATGAATAATGTTAAAGAAATTGTGTTGCCTTAAAAGACATTTAAAGCATATTTAAGAATAAATTTCATGCAGTATACACTCACTCACACATTATTGCCTATTAGTTTTGTGTTGCAATCATACATGGAAGATTATGTCATTCTGATTCATATGTTCCAGAGGAAAAAAACCACCTTTTTTCTATTTCTGCAAAGCTGAACATCCTTAAGATCAGCTATTAATTTTAAAATATAAAAATATATTAAAGGCTAGGACTAACAGCTACCTAAAATGTGAAACTTATGTGAAACTTAAAATGTGATTACTTATTCCTGAAGGTATTACATTGTGGCATTTTGTAAATGAAGCATGTTGTAATTCCAGAGAAGAACTGTAATTCTGGGTCGCAATGAAGAATTTACCTTAGAGTGTGTATTTTTCATCTGCACATTGAGGAAGTCGCATAGAATGTGTCAGGTTTCTGAAATTCATGTCAGCAGGTGGTAAGGCACAAATAGATGAAGAACTAGAAGTATTTTTAAGGCAACAGAAATGTGTAAATAGTGCTGTTATTCACAGCACTGGCCATGAAAAATTTCTTGTGCTACTCTGTTATACGAATCAAGTAAAGGAAAAAAAATAACCAGAAATATGGATTGAATGACTCACTTTAAAAAGGAGAAAAGGAAAATATAATGTTTTTAAATCCTTGCTTACATTATTAATTGTTGAGACATGATTTAATTTTATCCATTCATTTGCTAATTCATTTATATGTACATGATTTCATATCAAAATTGGTGAACGTAATTTTCACATCATTTGACTATTCACCTTTAGATGACAACTGTCATAACAGTATTGTTCCTTATTTAAATATTTTTATGTAAAAAATTCTGCTTTTTAAATTTTTTGTCCTTTATTTTTTGCTTATCACATCCAAATAAAGATAGGACCCTTATAAAATGGTTGTAAGAATCTCAATTCTGCGAAAATTTATGACAATTATCTCTAATGCTTTGTCTCACAAAGAAATCTTTGTTTATACAAATGCTTATGAATAAATATTAATTTTTTTGTGTTTGCTTATGATTACTTGTATAATACGACTCTCCTCAAATTGAGAATTAATTAAAAATATGTAATGGAGAAGTCAGTATGGAACAACCACAGATAATTATGCTGTGGTGTTCCTGATGGTGAAAGTTATTGCCTGATGGAAGAAGGAGTGCTTCTTGCTTTTTTCACATGGTTTAACAAGATGCCTTTCCACTAAATCCCAGACAGGATCAACGAGAATACAGAATCCTTTAAATATTGATGCAAATATAAAATCACAGAGATCTGCTGCCAGCCAACAGGCAGAGGTGGAAAGAGGGAGCACACTTCACACTTCTATGAAGAGATATGTTTGTCCTGCTGGGAGGAACTTGCAAATGTTTGCAGTTGGAGAGCAAGATATAAGCAAGAATATTGCCCGCAAAATGTGAAGCAGCCCTTCTATATTCAGTGCCAGCATGGATTCAATTGCAATACATTTTCCAGTATGGAATGCAACAATTCAAGAACACTAAGACACTAAGCTGAGAGTTGCTTAATGTGAAAAAGGAAAGCTGGGGATCATGTAACTGTGGCTTTAAAACATTCAGAATCTGTAGCAAACAAGAAAAGTACAGTGTGTTCTCCCTGTTCAGAGTGGATAGAACAAGAAATAATGGTCTTCAATTACAGTAAGAAGGATTTCATTTTACTGCTGGGGAAGGAGTTCCAGTGGTGCAGGTAGAGACCAATGGCATAGGGTATGCGGGAAAGCTGCTAAGTTATCAAGAATAGCATGGGTAAAGCTTTTAAGATTGGCATAAATGCAAGAGAATCTAATTTGAGGTGAATCTGGTAACTAAGCCCTTCAACACCCTTTAGCCATATGTTTCCATATTGCACAACTAAATGTGAGAAAGAAATAAATATAACGTTCTTTTAAAATGCCTTCTATGAGTTATCTCACTTCTCTGTCATAAAAAGTTCTTAGGTGAATCTTAAAGATGCCAAAATTAAAAGAGACTCTTAAATTACCATGAGTAACAGATGCAAAACTAGCAAACACAAATCTAGACTAAGTGCTTCTGGTCTCTTGATATTTTTCCTGCATTTTGTTTCTACTACATAAGAGGAATTACATAGTTTTTAATGGAAATAGTAATAGGAAGAAAAGAGAAACTACAAGTAATTGTCCCTAGCAGTAGTATAAGTCTATGGGTTTGACCAGAAGAAAAAATCACCCTTACTTTTTTTCTCTATCAGATCTAAGTAAAACTAAAAAAACATAATCAAAGATTTATTAAGATACTGTTTTAAGAGGAGAAAACCAAATCAGTGTATGGAAAATTGAAGAATACAAAAAAATATAGGGTCATAAAATAAGAACTGCTATAGACGCCTGTTCATGGAGTTTCCTAGTATTAATTTCCTGTTAATTAGGGCAATTTTCAGATGTTAAGTCTGTGCCTCATTAACTCAGAATGGTGAAACGCTTCATACTAGAGAAATCTTCAACAAAGCCTCGGACACAAATACGAAACAGAAAAGCTTACTGATCATGTAAAAAATATAAATTTCTAATTTCCTTTTTTGAACTTGAATAACGAATACAAGAAGAATTAAAGACGAAATTGTGTCATGGATGATACTTTAAGAATGCCAAATGGATAAATTATGCAGGTTTAAAAATCCAGTGTGTTTGGAAAGTGACATTAATGAATAGGAATCCAAGTCACATCACTCTTGATAACTGCAGTCAAACATTTCAACAGTATTTCCATTTTCCAGTGTGTCTTAGAAATGCAAAAGGTTTTCTGCTGCATGAAAGTGAAGAAACAATATCAAAAGAAATATATTATTAATTCCATGTTTGGCAAGACTCAAAGTGTAACAAAAATTAACAGCCTTATTACCAATCACTTTTGAGTTTTTCAGTATAAATACAATTACAAAAACTTTATGTGAGAGAAAAAGTACAAAAATTCAAATCTGTTGCTTAGAAAGCAAATCTACAAACCAATGCTTCCAAATAGGACCATTATTTCTGCATTAGAAATTACATTTGTGTTTAAATATAGATCTCAGGCATGTGATCTCTGTTTAACATTTATATCTGTGTAACTGAAGTTTTGCTAAATGACTCACCAGGAAAGGACTCACCAGAAAAGCTGCAAGCCTTTTTATTTAGAAATAACAAACCCGTCCTAGTAACTAATGTTGCTTAACATGCCTTCAGCTTACCTCTTAAAGTCAGAAAATTAAAAGGAGCAGAGAAACCGAAGTCAGCACCAATGTGGATGCCTCACATGCAGTAATATTGACCTGATGTGTATTACAATGATAACCTTTTCAAGGACATGCTGCTGCATGTACACAAAATAAATAGCAATTTTTGTTGTTCAGATTACAGAATTTTAATTTTCAAAATATTTATTTTTAAATATCTGTTTTACAGCAGATAAGGGCTGAGAAGGAATGGAAGCTGACACAGCTAAAAGAAATCAACTTGCAAAAATTTGATTCTGGTAGGTACGTGGTAAAACCAGATAGCCAAGCAGCTGCATAGGCCAAGTGATACTCTCATGCAGGTATAGCTCATGTGCAAAACATATTATTTAAATGTTCTTATTAATTTAGAGATCCTCATAATAAAATATAATTTTGAGACTTGAGTGGGTTTTGAAATTTGATGAAACTGTTGCTGAAGTTGGTAGCAAAGATGAAAAGATTAGTTCATGCTGCTGGTATGTGAATTCCCACGATCAAAATGGGCATTTTTTTTAAAAAAACCACACAGACTTAATTGCAACTGTCAGATGTCACAGAAGTCTACATTTTAGCTTCAAATTTTAGAAAAGAACAAATTACATAGAAGACATTAGACAAAGTGTTATCATGGCCAAGAAGATAATCCTTTCCTGATACACATGTGCCATCTCTGTTTTCATTTTAACAAAATTTTTCAGCTGCACAGCACAAGTTATCTACAGTTTTCAATATAATGAGAGTTCTTAGGAGGGCAGCCTGGAACACTTTCATTTGCAGCAAACTACAGTTTTTTAGTCTGTTAATCACTATGAAGAGCAAAAAGGATCTTATCCTACATCCACAGCATGCTTTCCAACCTGCATCAGCAGTGCTTAGTGGGCCATTTTGTAAAACTGACAAACTTGACACGGGACTGTGTCACACTGTAGTCCTTTGAATATATATTCAAAACATATTTATTCTGTTTCTGAGCCAAGACACTACAAAAGAGTGCATGTTCACCAGTAAGTTCATAGATGAAGGTCAATGCCAGCAAATATAAGCATCTATGAGCAGTCTATAAACTCATACTTAGAAATACAAATTTAAAAAATATTATAACTGCAACTCAGTCTTCCGAGAAGTAAGGGGCTGGAGGTCTGTGGGATATCCCAAGTGACCAAAAGACATGGTCCAAAATAATAACAATTAGTTCTTAACGAGTATAGTAAAAACACCTGTATCTCCTCTAAGATATGTGTGACTGAAATGAACCCAGACAACATGTAAATATATATATATAACCCAGTGTGTATATGGACAATGAGGTATTTCCACTCAGCAGTGCCCACTGAAATTGCGGTTCAGAGCCATCTCTGCTGGCTTTGCAGGAAACCTGTTATATGTTCCAGTATGATTAGTGCCTGTAGCTCCCAAAGAGAAATAGTTGGACCAGCTGCCTCCAAATCAACAAGCATAGCAGTGCTTACTAGGAGTGCCTTTTGGGCAGGGAACGATCTCTGCATCTACAGCATTTTATTTAATTTAAATAACTTGACTATGGATTGCTGAAAGTTAACTCTACTTACTCTGGACTGTAGTATTTGACCTGGAATACAAAGAATGACAATTAATATGGATAGTTTTGATCATAAAAAGCTTCATAGACTGAGGAAGGTTTTCAATTCCCTGTTTCAGAAGGTTCTATAAATTTTATATATCTGGTGAAATGAACTGAATTGTAAAATTGTAAGATAGGAAATCTGTCAGTAGGATTATAGCTCCTTTTACTCCAGTCTTTACCAAAGTTACTTATTTATGTTTCATTCAATTACTTACATGCAGCAAAATTACACAACAGTTAGACGACTACGACTGTATTTCACATTTCTGTATTTGAAGGGGGAAAGCCTGTTTCCACACAAAAATCACCACAATAATGTATACAAGAAGATTTTCTTTTTACTGTTTAAATTGTTTTACATTAGAAAACATCATGGAAATCATTAGCTTCAGCAGTAGCTTCCCAAAAGTCATACAACCCTTACCATAAGAAGAGATTTCAGCAGGGTAAAACTTGAAAACATCCAGGCAGCTAACGTTTCCAAGATCTGCGTGTATTACTTTGCAACAAAGGTCACTTCCCTGCCCTTGCTCCTGCAGAAGGAAGTAGAAGATATTTAATGGAGTTCTTATTCTCATGGAATAGCCACCAGTAAATAAACAAATACTAACCAATCACAGTTGGATAGAAAGTAATTTAATTATTTCCCCTGTATAAATAAAACTAGCTTTCATTTTCTTAAATATCACAGAAAAATATATTTATAGACTGTAAATCCCCTTGTGGAAGAAGCCATCACAATGCTAAGAATCTCTTAGTTCTCCTATAAGGTATAAATGCTGAATGAACAATGTGTCACCCCTCTTCCCCAAAGGATTTAAACATCGTACAGGACTCAAAGCAAATAGGATTTCTGTAACTGAATTAATTTAGTAGTGATTAACTGTTCATCTGATTAAACAAAAACTTTTTTGTTTGCTAGGAAAAGGGAATGTGAAGGACAGAAAAAACTTTTTAGGAGGCTTCCATTAGGTTTGCACAATGGTCAGATTCGTGTCACACTGAGCAAGAGGATTCTTGCATGGAACCAGCATATTGTTAAAAATACCCATTTGAGGATGATCTTCAGTTACATTTTCCTCCAAATTTGCTGTTCTGTCTTTCTATACAGGTAGTAGAGAATTCTTTTTCCATAGGTGGCACAGATTACTGACATAAAAGGCTTTGCAAAGGAAAACAATAAAACACCATGCACTGCCATTGCGTTTACTTTCCGCTAGCTAAATCAGTTACTTGCATAGCTGTTCTGTATCTAAATGACTGCATTAAAATGTTGAATGTAAACGTGAAAAAAACCCCAACAAACCAAATCAAACCAAAACAACAACAACAACAAAACCCCAAAAAATGCGAACAAACAAACAAACAAACAAACAAACAAAAAAACCCCTTGGTTTTCACCCTGTTTTCACCAAAGTAGTTAATAATTTTGGCCAAATATCAAAATGGGCTGTTACTCAGGACAAGTATCAACATCTGCTACCAAACTGTAATTCAATAAACCAGGACATTCATTTTAAAGAGAATTGGCAACATTTTACAATTATAATTCTGTCATGAAGTGCACACAAACTGCAGTAGGAGAACAATCTCTCCAAAATTCAGCTTCCTTCAAACTAATGCATATCTGTATCTAATGTTATAAATTAGAGAGAAAAGCCAGGCCAATTAAAATTAATTTGATTTATTGACCAAGAGACAGCACAGCAAAACAGCGCTGGGTGGTCAGGAGAGTCTCTGCTCAGCCCACGGCCCACAAAACACCCTTCGAAAGTCTCTCTTTTTATATCCTTTTTCCGGTACAGTATATCTTCTAAGAATGTTCTGCGCTTGTGCAGATTGTTGCTAAGGGTCCTTTTCTATCTTCTGGTGGTCGTAGAGCTGAAGGCTGTAGTCTTCCTCTGACATCTTTTCTGTGTCCTTCTTAGATCGGGGTGGGGGGGACTCAGATATTGTTTACATTGTTTACATTCCTTACATTACCCCTTGGCCTTGCTCAACTATCTGTTCTTTCACTTAGGCAAGGTTAGATTTATGGACTTTTCTGACGCAGCTTAATTATCTGCTTTCTAGCCTTAGCAAGATTTGATTAACAAACACAAGGTTATTCATTATATCTAATATATCTGTATCATTTTGGCCATCATCCAGGAGGTGTAATAGGTTTGGGTTTTTGTCCTATAGTTTCACAGACAAGGGCCATATCTTCTCTTGGCAATTTCTGTTTATTTTAATGAGTGATAGGACTATAGTTACAAAATCTCACAGAAGAAAATACATAGAAATCACAACTGGTTTCAAGAAATTGTTAATGTTGGATCAGGAATAAGCCAGCTAGTCTTAGTAGGTATGAAATATGTCAAATACTTCACCAGAGGCTTCAGAGGAGTTCATATTTAACACAGCTTTCTCAAACATTGCTTCAAATATCTGTATGTGGTACTTAAAATACTTCTAAATAGGGAGTCGCAGAGTAAAATTTGGGAAATAGTAATGAAACCACGACACACAAACCACAAGCTGGTTTGGCATGTCATGATTTCTACAAGGAGAGAAATGCATTGGAAAGGAAAAATCAAAATAAACAACATTCTCATTCTTTCCTCTTTCTGATCAAAATTCATCGACTGCTAAATCAATCAAACAGAAAGACAGAAATTATTGATTTGTGTGAACATCTATCAGAGGGAGAATTTAGGGCATAATATGAAATAAAACTTTGACACCGTATTAAAGAAAAGCAATTACTAAAGACAAATTTGGTCAAATGAATAGGTTATTTGAAGTATGGAAGACATTGGAATTTTCTGTGACATACAGCAGAGTGGATTAACGAGAACATTTGGAAAGCTAATGCAACAGACATAGTTACTTTCACTGTGTATCTGCAGTTTTTAAACATTTAATTACAAGAAACCTTTTCTAGGATGTTTTGTGGACAGTCCTTTACAGGAAGTTGTAAGAATTGGTACAATGAATAAAATTTAAATTAAAAAAGCAAAGTTGTGTCAAAAGACTTTAACAAACTTGGAATGTTTATGGTTGCTAGGAAAGGGTACCTTCTATAGTTAAAACCTTGCATACCTACTTGTTAAATAATTATTTTAAAATAATATGGATGACACACTCTAGTTTCAACAAACCTATTGAATTTCCAGTTATATGACCACTCATAAAGGTGTTTGACTGCGACTGATACTTTATTAACCACATAAACAAGGCAGTAACCAGGAAAGATATAAAAACCTGAATCAAATATTGCCATTGCCTAAAATGTATTTGAAAATTGTTTCATCTTGTCTTTGAGAACAGCTGAAGATAATTTCTGTGGAAGACAGAGAAGCATTATTTCTGTTGTATTTTCCATATTCAGCATCAAGAATGTAATTCAGGTCTTAAAATATGGTTTTATCACATGCTGAAAACTTCTAAGTTGCTAGCATTTTCTATCATATTGAATGCATATGATCACTTCCGTAATCTGGAAAAGTAACCCACAATTGTTTCAACATTCACATGCCAAAAGTATATAAAATGGAAAATATATAAAGGCATATAGTTTTCAGCAAAGGGACAGCTGGTGAGGTCAAGTGTTTGCATCTACTATGTATAACTGAACCTAAATTTGCAAGTTCAAGCTTATTTTCATAACAAATACATAAAATATAATGGTCAGTAGCCTCCAATTGCTATCATGTGACTTTTAACCGCTAAGAAATTGCCATGATGCATGATCAGTGCATCATCAGGATTAACTCTATAGTGTCTAAAACAGAATGGATGATGAAATATCAGTAGATTATATTAATGATAGAGTGTCTCACCACAAGAACAGTAACTCTCAAAGTACCCATTTCAGAAAAAAAATTAATGAGATGTCAGTAATATTTTAATGAACCACCCATATTAATAACAATACTTTAGTGCATTATTAAAACATATTTACATTTTATTCTGCCTATTCTCAGAAACCCTCATGTCTGCGGCTGACTAACTGTACTGGCAGAAATCCTGTGTTTAGTACATGTCATTCCTTTGTTTGTGTCATAGTGAGGCAGCTCTTCCCTTTGCCATGTGCCCTTAATGGTTTTAAAGAGAGTATTAATTTAGAGATCCAACAAGGGAAATAACTGAAGAAAAATAGACTAAAGATTTGCTAACAATCTGTAGAAGTTATTAGACCAGACTGCACGAAGACCAATTTAATATTATTTCTTGCCCCCTGTAAAGGAGTAAAAACAATCCCCCTGGCACTTGTCATATGCTTGTTCAAGTTAATTAGTGCCCTTGTGTTTAATGCAAATACAAAATATCCTTGCTCAAACTCATCATCATATTTCTGGCTTGCCTTCTCAATGATAACTTTGCTGTTTCCTGCCTTAGAAAAGATTGCAGATAAATTCTTCCAAATACCAGAAGACTAAACATTTCATGAAGGGAAATATTCTAGTAAAAGGAAAGAATTATCTGCAGATAACACTATTTCTTTTGTTCCTAACTCATTTGATGGTTACTTATAGCATGTTGCAGCAGGTATCAGTCAGAAAACATTGGCAGGGATAGTCTTGCCTTACTTCTAGTTCTATCAGTTTCTGACTGTTGACGATAATGATCCTATCTTGTCAGCGCCTAAAATGCATAAAGTCACATGAATATGAAGAATTGTTTTTATTTCTTATCAATATATATTGATAGCATGTGACATATTTATTGCACAAACACCTTTGCATGAAACCATGGTTTGAAAAGAGAGGAAGGAGTTGCTCGCCTCCCTTCCTACATCTATACACAATTAGATATAAAATGTAATAACAGAAGGTCTTTGCTCTTAGTGACGTGATTACTCCTAGTAATCCTCTGTGAACTCTTAACAGAATAGTTGTCATCATTAAGGCTGTTACAAAAGTGGACTGAAATAGAGAGAACACTGGTACTACAGTGTTTAAGATGGATTTCCAAATGATGTAATAAACTAACAAGAGAGTAAAGGTACATATAAAAGATAAAGCTGTTCATTCCTGCCACCATATACCTAAAATGAGCTTTCAAAATACCTAGATTTTCTGTGCTAAGTATTCAATTTTCTGGCCAAAATAGGGATTCCAATGTGGAATCAAAATGTCTGTGTAATCTTGGTTTTAATGATTTTTATCCTCTCAATTTCAGAAATAAGGACTCACAATAAAGAAATCATCTTATTTTAATGAATTATTTTAATTGCTAAAAATGTAGCTTTACATGCAGCTTAAATGAAGAATAAAGGACGAGAACATTCTTCTGAAATCAGGAAAGGTTTTCAGAGAAAAAATAATACCAGTTTGGACCACATTAAAAATACTAAAAGGAGTTTTATTTACCATCTTATGTATAATTTTTGTGAGACATTGATACTTTCCTTTTTTAAAATTTTATATTTGTTGTTGTTATCTTGGTTTTGTTTTTCTGTTTGGTTGTTGTTGTTTTTCAGTACCTCATACCAAATTCCTAGATTCATACATACAAGCGTGTTAGGTCCTGTTATTGTGCTCATACTAAGCCCTATAATCCCTCAGTAGTTCTACATAGTGGTTCTACTGGGCCAGTTTCCATTGAGTTTTGAAATACTTTTGAAAGCTTAATAAAAAAAGAACTGAAGAGCAAAATGCTCCCTTTTTATACTGCCACTGCCCACAACACACTTCCTGCTGCTGGATTTCTGTGTAATTTGTACGCATGAATGAATTCTTCTGTCATGGCAGTGCAAAAAAAAGCAGAAATGGGGTGAAACTAAATGCAAGAATATAGTTTTAATTATTTCTGGGAAGTCTTTCTTTATTTCTATGCTTTAAGACAAGACTACGTTATTTTTCTGGTGGATCAAAACGTAATCTCTCAGTATCTTACTCAGAGCATTAGAAGACTATGAACAGCTGGGATCAGTTGATAGAGGAGCAAGAGCTCCATCTCAGTGGTTTAGGAAGGGACGTGCTTGGGGCATTGTACAAGTTGTTTATGGATAATCTTAAAGCCAGAGACGAAAACATACAGATAAAGTGAAGAGCTTGTTATTGCAACAGGCTGACTTATGTTGTGGGAATTGTCATTGGTCATCCTAACATCCTATCCGATTAATTTAAATAGTGACAAATGAGTAATTTAAATGTTATTGGTAGCTAATACTATATATTCAAAAGACACATATAGCTGATGCTTTCCGTCATCACTTGTTCAACAAAACCACACATTTCCAGCAGGAAGCCCACACCATGGTGAACCATCCAGAGAACTATAAGACTAACCAGGGATGATCTGGTTTACAGGAAATCAGTCACATTTCACTTGGTCTTTGAAACACTCTGAAAGGGACCAAAACAGAAGACAGCTGTAGGTATAAATATCTTGATTCAATCATGCTGTTTTATGCCATCCCAGTCTCAGTAGGATTCAGGAAGGTTCTAGTCCCCAGGTATCTCAGCAATGCAGGTATAGCATCTGAAACTAGAGCAGACATGCAGACAGGACAGAGGTGACAACATACCTGGGGTTAAAAAGTATGCTGTCATAGATACGTAGTGGTGTTCTATTTTTCTTCTTTTTTCAAAAAATTATGACAACAAATGCCAACATGCAATCATTTTGGATGATGTTTAAATGGGTCTAAGCTGACAACTCTTTGTATTACTGTATTTTTCAATTTAGAAGAGTTATAAAACCTGCAAGGAGCACCATTGTAGCACAGTTTGGTGTTACTACAGGCTTTCCAAAAGTTAATAAGTGTCAAGGTTAAGCTGCATATGATATTCTATGATTCAGTATCTAACTCTAGGTCCATTTTTTGCACCAAGACTGCCCTTCTTCAAGATGCTCAGCAAAGGATTTCCTTTGCTTTTTCACTCAGTGTTTGTACACAACCAATGACACATGATTCCCTTTGACAAGCTGTTTTGCTAAGTAAGATTTTTTACAAGGAGTATATGAAGAGAAGGGGGGCATTGCATGCATTTGATTAATTAAACTGGTAACAGTCAAATAATTAAGTGTATTAGAATCTCATTACTATCCCTTAGTATCCCTAATTGGGAATATTGGAAAAAACACATGATGCATAAGGCAAAATGGACTGTAATTAAACTTGTTTCAGGAATTATTATGTAGTCTTTAGAATAAATGGTGACTATTTCTTTCCTGATCATTAAAATGTAAGATGCTTTATTAAAGGCCTAAAGATAGGACATTTGTTCTATACAACACAAACCTTGATTATATGAAAAGGTAAATATTTACTAAAAACAACATTATAAATATAAACTGAAATGAGCAAAACCAAGCATTACAAAATATTTATATTTACTCAAACTGGTTTATTTCTAAAAAGAGTGAGTATTAGGAGAAGAAAACATTTTAAAGGCCACATGAATGAATATTCAGAAATAGCTAAAATTGTTATGAGAATATATAATTATATTTATTATCACAAAACTCCAAAACAGTATACAAAATATCACTAATAAAAGTTCTCAATGAGTAACTTAATAAAATCTATGTATTGCTTGTAACTGTGTCTTGGAAAATAGTCTTTAGAAGAAAATAAAAATACATACACATATTCTGCCACTGTCCGATAGATGTTCTTGCTCATTTGGCTATTTGTCAATTTTTTTTAAGTTCTGGTGAAAGTGGGAATATCTGACAGAAATTAAATCTCCCTAATTTCACTTGGAAATAAAGGACTGAATACCTTTGGTTTCATAAATATCTGAACAATTCATTCATTTTTACACCAATTTTATTATTATTATTTTAAATTACACATCTTCTTTCAAACTTTTGGAAGCAGATTGCAAGTACTTCCTCTGGGTTTATATCACAAGCCAGATATTATATGGACCCACCTACAACACATAATAGTTTTCATTTTTGGATAAGGCTGAATAGTTTGCATTTTGGCAAAGGCTCTCTGTCTAGTATTTACCGTCACCTTCATAATCCTGCTCCTCTGAAACTAAAACACTGTGGCTTGCAGATACATATCTCAAGTAGAACAATTACCCATTTTCTAGCGAGATTTGGGTATTAGAAACATCCAGCTCTTCCAGTGTAAGATCTTTACTCTCTTTGTAGTCTCAATTTCTGCTTCATTCTTTTGGGAAATTATTCTCGGAAATTTCAAAATGTGAGTGGTCGTGTCCAATGATTTAGAAAAACTGAATGATAAGCAAATAATGTATTTTAACAGCATAGTTGTTTATTTTCTGGTATTCTACTATATTTGTTGGTATCCCTTATAAAAACAGACTATGTATTCAGCTGACACCAGGATTTTTCAGTATTTCAGTATTTCAGTATTTACCCTAAGATGGGTAAGACGAGTCTATTTCCAGGGATTCTTAGTCTGTCTCTTATTGCAAAGGGTATAGAAAAGAGTTACAGAAATTTCTTGTGGGTAAGGAAAAACCTTAAAGCAAAAATCTTTAACAACTTAAAAAACTAAGCTTATAAACCTATTTACCAAACAGAAGATTCAAATATGACAATAAACTGCAGTGTCTTGAAGGACGGAAAATCTCAGATGCTTAAAAATATGCTCTTGTTGAAAGCTAGTGGCTAGGCATCAGATGCATCCATATCAGAAAAAAATAATATAGATCCTTTTCAGAAGCTAGGATCATGAGCCTCTGGAAGATCTCAAAAATGGAAGCCAGTAGTTGCTTCTTTCTAGACTTCAGTTTTCCAAGCAAGTGAGCCTATTATGAAAGAATACTTAGTATTCTAATATATTTTATTAAAAAACCCTTTTCTCATATCTCTATTTCTGGTCTTTTTTTTTCAGATATTTTCCTTTCTCTCTGCGATTTTTTCACACTTCTGCTTTATCTGAATTGCTAGTACCTTCCTTCCCCCTCCCTCCCCACCATTTGTTCTTTTAACATGAGTAATTGTTTGCTTTGGAATACATATTTGGTTAAACTCAACCTCTTTTTTGACTACAACATTGAAAACTCGTATTATTACATTTTCCTTTCTGTACCTGCCTCCATTTACATTGACAAATAATTTCTTTCCCTGATTGTCTGGACAAGGAAGACCATTAAGACTTCCTTACATTTTTTTCTTGGAAATTAAAAATATTTCATTCTATTTCCACATGTTGCACTATATTCACATCTTCACTTCAGCAGTGAAGTCTTATCAAATGACCTCACAATTTCATCAGCTGTGAGGAAAAAATATGACCCACCGTAGGAAAAGTCCCTATGAAAGGCTGTATCTTTTCACATGCTAGTTTAAGTAGTATAGGAGAGAAGTGCCTTTAAATACAAGATGATTATCATAAAAAAATCCCATTCTTTCTCCATCCAACTCCTGTTATGGTTCCACATTAAGGAAGAGAGCTTCCTGCTCTATTTATCTCCACACCCAGAAGCACTTTTCATAAACTTCACTGCAATTGACATAAGACTTGTTTTCTCTTCCCAAAGGTTTCCTTTTTTAGCAAGGGACCTTTCAAATCCTTTAAGTAGTTTCACAAGTTAAATGTGTATATTGATACATATGCTTTAAAATTTAAAACTCTGTATCCTTATACTATTTTCCATAATTAAAAAACTGCAGAAAACATCCCTGGATAAGCATGTGTTTAGAAGACATTAGAACTTGAAATTGATTGAACATGTAGGTATGAAAGTTTGGATAAAATATTTTGTATCTATTTTAGCTGTGAAAATTTTTGGCTATATTATGTCGCTTGTGTCCAGTATCCCCGCACTGGTTTCCATTTGACCTTTCAATACAAGAGAACTAAGCAGCATTAAAGGTGATCCACAATGTCATAATTTATCAAAGCCAAAGATTTATAATCTCAAACTTTTCATGCATAATATTGCCTTTGCTATATTAGTTAAAAGAATGTGGTATATTTGAAATCTCATGGTGGATGCTACTGAAAAAGTCCGGCTAAAAGATATATTACTGCCTTTTTGTTCTAGATGCTATAAATATTGCACTGAGTTGTGTTAAATACCAATAAAGAAGAAGCAACTATTTCAATACAATTTACAATTTACAGGGCCTTTTAGCAGTGCAGACTAAATATTGAAGACAACAGTGATTTTGAAAATGGATTTGAGACATTTGGTATCTTTTCCTTTTTAAAAAGAGGAAAATTCTTCTCTGCTCAATATTAGATAAGATATACCTATGCCATGCTCAGAAAAAAAAAAAAAAAAATCTTGCACAGTGGAAAATAACAGTGTATCCTGAGAAAGGTGAGGGAAAAATCTGGAGAGGTTATATTAACCACTATAGTAACCACTAGCTAGCAACAAGTAAAATTTCAGATACTATATACCAAAGAAAAGAAACAATGCAATATCTCTCGGGATCATGAAAACAAAATGCTCTATTATAGTGTAGATAGATAAGTATAAATATAAGAATAGAAGGAATAAACCATTTTAATGTATGTTTATGATGTAATTCGTGGGGGTAAGAACTGTTTTGGAAGTGACATTTTGCTGCAGAGAAATAGTTCATAAAAAAAATAAAATTTAACTGGGAGGCCAACACTAAGCAATTTCTTAGGTTAAGGACTGGGATTTCCACCTGTTTCAATATTTCATCAGTGTTGTTAATCAGAGCATTTTCTGTGATGTAAGGATTAAAGCAACTATGTTATTCTATATACTTTAAGGGTTAATTGCCTCTGTTTTACCTGTTCTTGCATATTGATTAAGACTGATTCTTCCTTATTTGATAAAATGGCTTGGGTCCATTGTGTTTTTAAAGAATAAGCAGGTTTTTACAAGGTGCATGAGGAAAAATTGGTAATGGTCAGAGCAGAGAGAGAAGATTCAGTTCTATACTAAGGTCAGGGAATGACGTGCAGTGCTAACTACAAATTTCACTCCAATAAAAGTAGGAAAGGGTACAGATCTCTTTTATATCCTTTGAATGTTCTCTGGAAGACTTCTCTTAAAGAATTATTGTTGTCCTCTGATATATCCACCACTCTTAACTTCTTATTAAACAACTGCTAAACTGGACTATCAGCTGGTATGAAATAATTTGTTAATTTAGATGATTACATGGTACAAAAACCTGCCCCGTTCCAGTCTGAACCATCACGAGGACTAATCAACCCTTTTGAAAGAGGAAAGAAAAACAGCAGTGTTATTGAACCTGACCATATAAAAAAATTTTGTGTGGCTTTCATTTTACATTTATTCCAGGCAGTATTTCCCACTTTTACCTTCCCCTTGATAGCTATTGCAGAGGAAAACAAAGCCAGAGTAGAACATTAGTGCCAAAGGTTGTCTGGAAGAGGCAGATTTTAAGAGGAATGTATCAGTGAGGCTGCAGGGTTCATCCAAAGTTTGGAGTCTTCATAATGTTTATTACCAACATACTTGCTTGACCAATAGAGAGAGTTTTTCTTCATCTCTTTTGAAAGGGAAGCAGATGCTTAACATTTGTTATTTTTTCTCATATATCTTCATAACCTTACCATATATGTATCTCCAAGTTTATTTTTCATCTCAGTAACACATCTTTAGATGCTCTTATTAAGTCCCTCCCCTCTACATTGCTCTGGTCTGGTTTTTTGTTGGTTTTTTTTAAAATTTCTAAATTAAGAACTTTATCTAATGTAGGATATCATTAGAGTGAAAAATTGTAACAATTATATTGCTGCCCTCAGTTAAAACGGGATTTTTTCTATCTTAACATATCTATAAATGCCATTTTTGGTCAATTTCTGAAAAAAAAGGACATCAATATTTGACAAAAATAAACCACCATGACCTTAAAAATTCACATTCTTTTGCACTTTTTTCAGGAAAATTGCTTGATGTGTAATAAAAGCTTTACATCTGAGAAGAGAAGGTTAATCCTCATCTCTCTAGAATGTTTATCAAATAAAAAATGGGTAAAGGCAGAAGATGAGACTTGATAGAATCATCACAAAAACAGAGTAAAATCATACTGGTATTACTCTCTGAATATTATATGTTTTGCTTTAAAAGTTTTCCAGGTGCTAACCAACATTTTATCAACATCTGTGTTTGAAATTGAATGCTGATGAATCAAAATATTTTGTTTGGCTCACAAAGCTAATCTATTGCAAGGAATTATTTGTATGCTATCATTTAGTTTGAGAAGTATAACATAACTCCATATGGCATGCACTAAAAATAATAAAACTTAGACAACTTAAGACAATACAGGTTCGTCTTGCTTATCTGATAGATTTTTTAGAAACTTAAATTTATGCCAGTGGCACAAATTATGAGGTCTCTCTTTTGTAAACTCATCTACAGCATTTCAAATTCCTCTGATCAAAACACTTCAGATCCCTTACTTCTGAGTGAAAAATCTGAGCAATGGAGGCCTCAAATTTGGTACAATATTTACCTGTGCAGGGACTGCAGTACTTTATAAGATTTTAAAGGAAGCCCTAGCATGCCATGAAGCAGCATCTTCTGCAGGGGCCAAGTTCTGTAGGGAAACTTCTGAGTTAATAATTTAGTCTCTTCAAACCAGCCAAGGATGCCTGCCTTGGCCCAGGATACCTGAAGACAGTTAAATAATGTTTTTTCAGACTGATTTCTAAAGCAATGTGCAGTCTGGCTATACTACTTTGGAAGTTTTTCATGAAGAACCAAAAATAATTTCAGAAGGGATTTCAAAGCATGGAGATAACAAGATTTAGGGACAGAGGTCTAATGCATTGCAGATTCTGACTTCTCCCAGTCTGCAAAGTGCATATGATTTTCCCTTCCTTTCCATCCACTGTGAGAACCCCTCACATTGGTTTGTAATCAAAAGCAATTTTGTGGAAATGCAAGGAAAGGTAAGGGGAAGGCACATAGAAGCAGGGAGAGGGGGGTGGGGATGGAACACATTTTGGATCTGCCTAATGGCCAAAGAAAATAAGCAAATGCAGTTTAACCAAAGTTACTTAGTTAGCTGAAGATAAAGAGTTCAGGAGTAGAAATCTTGATAACATAGATATCCTAAATTTATGCCAAATCCTTCTTAAGGACAGAAAATGATGGGGAATTTTTGAGAGATTCATTACTCAGTGAAAATTGTTTGAATAATTTCAAAATTTCTTTATCTACTAAAGTACTTCCTTCAGTTCAATAAATCCTCCAAAGAAAGCTGTATATTGAACTATATAACAGTACTATAAATGCAGTACAATAGTTGCTGAAGAAAACACTCACATCATAGAAAAACAAAAAGCCTTCCCCAAGCAGACAAATTTGGAATAAAACTTAAGCCAGGAAGAAAACAAAAACAATACAAAAGTTTAAAGAAAAATTATTACAAAATGCTCCAAAATTCTAGGTGTAAAAAATGTAATTAAAATAAATGCTGCTTTAAAACTCAAAATACTTACGTAAAGTGGTTTCCCTTGAATGGAAATGTCCCTGCACTTTATTAATTTCAGAATTCGAGATAAGCTATTTGCTTAAAAGAAAAACTTATTCACTTTTAGTTTTACTGAAATGGTTTGGAATATAAACAGACTACTACATAACTCTCCACTTTTGTAAATAGTAACATACAGATTGTAGAATTCTGCAGTTTTAACACTACTCTAAAAATCTATGTGATTCTGTAATTCTTTATTATTTCAATCTACCTAATTTTAGACACCTATGGTCAATATTTTTTTTACTGTGAGGTTGCTACCCAACCCACCTGAGCAACCTGTGCTGGTGGTATGTCATCCTTACAATGAAAATGAGCTTCATGATGTTCAAATGGAAACTCCTGCATTTCCAGTTGTCCCCATTGCCCGTAGTCTTGCCATAGGGCACTACTGAAAATGGCCTGTCTCCTTCCTCTTCATACCTTGCCTTCAGGTATTTGCACACATTTATAATTTTTCTCCTGAGTCCTCTTCTCCAGGCTGAAGAGTCCCAGTTGTCTCAACTTTTCCTCATTGCAGAGATGCTCCAGACCCTTCATTATCTCAACAGTCCTTTCTTAGCTTGACTCTCTTCAGTATGTCCATGTCTCCTGCTCTCTGAGGAGCTCAGAACTGAGCACAATACCTCAGGACTCCACTGAGCTGATCGCAACAGTCCTAATGCAAACCAGGATATTTTTAGTTGTAAGAATAAACATCTAAACATGCTGATAGCAAAGTTATTTTTTGGATTTATTGTTTGACATATAAGTCATACATAAACACTTAAAAGGCACATCATGGAGGCCTCTTAATGATCATTATGACTGACAAGTATGATATCAACATAAGAAGACATATATTCTTTTTTTTAAGTGAGTTGAACAAAAAAGAATACTATGATGCATTCTTAAGTGACATACATTCAAAAGTGCCTTTAAATCTGGAACGAATTACTTACCACTAAGACATAACCAGAACCATCTTAGAAACTTCAAATGGATATTTTCATGAGAACATAAGCATTCCCACACTGAGAAAAGAAGACTAAGAAAAGAAAAATGTGTAGCATCAGTGGAAAAAACCATTAGAAATTAAATTATCAGATGGGCTTTGGTTTGTGTATAACTAAATATTACATAGGTGTGATTAGTAAAAGGCACCTCTAGAGAGGTGGATTGGCTGAAATCTATCCTGTTATTCCCACTAGCTGAAACTCTGGGGTAGTATTGAGACTGTTTCTCTCAAACTTTCAAAGTTTTATAAACAGTAAGATGCTTGGAAAAGTCCATCTCCTCCAATGTTTATCCATACTTAGAGTCATAAGTCAACTACAGAAACTAGTGCCTCAGGCAAAAAAGGCCCTTCAATCAATACAACATAAAATTGTTTAGAAATGAACCTCATAAAAACCCAAAACATTTCAAAAGACTAGAAAGTTTAAGACTTCCTGTTAAAAGAGGGACCAGAGGTCAGCACAGTAAGATGATTTATTTACAGATGTACCCAACTCAGCACGAATTACTTGACATCATCTGTTTATTCAAAAGGAAAACACTTCTGTGATACAAGCATGAAGTGCTAGCTAACTAGTAGCTAGTGCCACTCATAGTCTGAGACCCAGTTTCAGAACTGTTTTCATAAGATACCTGGATAATTGTTTCACATGGGAATGAGATACCAAGATTTCTTTTGGAACATATCAAATGAATATATATATACATAAAAAGCCAAATGAAATTAAATTAGAGACAATGACTCATTATTCAGATGGATTAAACACTGTTAGGTTGTGACTGGTGACTTCACACTGCCTCCCCTGGAGGTTAAAAAGGAGAGGTCATGCCCTGAGAACTGTTTCAGTTGCCTATATCAAGGCATCTCTCAGGTTTAAAATGCAAGTGCTGGACCTTGGTCACTTTTGGCACATGCCCAGTTATAGACTCATAGCTGTTTCAATTCACTGCTAAAAAACAAAATTCCACCTAAACGCCTGCTTAGATTATTTATTTAAAGTTTTCTAAGAAATCCAGATAATGCAGAGTTCTGGTCAAACTGTGTATGAAAAACAAACAAAATCATTTTATAACAATAACAAAGAAAGCTGCCATGTCACATGTAAAAATTTGATTTCTAGGTTCACTTGAACATGAAGTAAGCTCAAGCCATCTCCAATTGCAGAGGAGTCCTCTAGGGTGCAAAACGAGTAGATCACTCTCCAGATTTTTCTTGGAAACTGAGCCATTTCACAGAAAGACAGAAATAAACCTAGTGCTAAAAGAGAACAAGCTAGAGTGAGAGCTAAGGTGGCAAATAAGTCTCCACCCAGCCACTCACCAAATCACTCACTCAACTCTCTCTCAGCATGACGAGGGAAAGAACTGGAAGGGAAAATGTCAGAGAACTTGTGAGTCAGGGGACTGCTTAATATATAAAAGGGAAGAAAGCCCCAAATCCTCAAGTGATGCAAAAGAAATCACTCACCGCCACCAGACTGATGCCTAATCAGTTCCCAGGCAATGGTATTCTGTGGTGCATTCTGATGGTACGTGCTATTCCTTACTTGATAAACAATGAATCTGGCAAGGATAAAAGCCCAATTTAAAAGTCTCATCTTTGCTTATGAATGTTGATTGAGGACTTCCTAACATTTTCTCCAGGTAGAGCACAATAATAGAATTCTACATTGTATTTCTAACAGTGCTGCTGTTTTGCAGGCAACAAGCATAAGAATGTACCTCAGTGTAGGCACAATGGCTTGCTGCCCATTTTGAAGTAAATTTCCACAAATATTGAGGATGCAAAGTGAAAAGCTGAACTGTTATTTTTGGTCTAAGCTAGCACTTCAGCTTCCCAAGGAAAAGATATTGATTTTCTTGCTGCAAGTCAGCATTTTTTAAAAGCAACATTTTCAAAAAAATGCCTTTGATCATCTTTGCACATGAAGTGAAATATGCAGACATAGTACAAACATTTCTGGTTTACCCTACTTAAGAAAGTGTCAGTCCCTTCCAACTCAGCTTATTCTATGATTCTATTAAATTATTTTGTTAGTCTTCTACTGAAGAAAAATAAACATTTCATTGACTTTCTGGTGCAAAGCATATAAAGTCTAACAGAATAGATTCCTTTTTACTTTAAGTTTACAACTTTCAAGAAGAATTAATTCTTTTTGTTTTTGTCAGGCCTCTACACTAAAAGAAGACGCGATGGCTTTGATTTCTAGAAAATCAATGCTGCAGCAAGACGTTTCTTTTTGCAATGCCAAAATGAGGATGGGAATAGAACGGTCTGATGATACTAGAGCTTCTTGCAATAAACCTTGCTCACTCTTCAGTATCTGCCAACATTAAATTGTTGTATACTACAAGCTGAAATCTCCCTGGAAAAAGAAAAAAAAAGGCAAATGACATCACAAAGTGCTTACTTTAACCAACATCTTTTGGAAAGCTACTGCAACAGCAATGGCCACATGAGAGATAACATTCATGTGGAAGACTGCTGGACAGATCATTCATTATATATGCACCTCAGAGCCAAAAGTAAGTTCTGTCTGGCCATTTTTTTGAACCTTCTAAGCAGAATCTCGAACTGGGATAA
This sequence comes from Origma solitaria, assembly GCA_013397895.1. NCBI lineage: Eukaryota > Metazoa > Chordata > Aves > Passeriformes > Acanthizidae > Origma > Origma solitaria. The sequence goes on along the minus strand of VZRL01001565.1, from coordinate 683,912 downwards.
TTCTATGTTTCTCCGTAAAAAATCACTGTGTCATTCTTATACAGGTGTGGTGGTTTTGCTTGGCCCAGTTTTTGCTGGTGAGTAGGGTGGGGTACAAAGATGGCTCCTGTGTGTCTTGTGTGAAGTTTCTGAAAGTTTTTCACCATGTCCAGCAGAACCAATCTCTGATGGCTCTGAAGATGATGGACATGCTGCTGGCCACGTGTGGGCCAATTAGAGATGGTAGTTATGCCTCTATGAAAATATATTTAAGAAGAAATCAAAACAATATGAGCATGCACTTCTTTTTAGCCAGAGGAGGAGGAAGAGGTAAAAATACGTGAGGAAACAGCCTGGCCTTGGCTCAGAAGACTGCACACTATGGACAAAAACCTCATGCTGCAGCAAATTTGGGCAGGTACTGCTCGTGAAATTGGATCCACGCCAAAGAAGTTTGAAAAGGACTGTCTTTCATGGAAGGGACCTCATGGCTAAATAGAGGACACTGCTCCCTGGTGGACTGACCCTGAGCAAAGAAAACCCCTATACCCTGACCCCATGCCGTCCCCCGTCCCATCCCCCAGAGCTGTTGGGTGGAAGGAAGGAGGAGGGGGTGAGCTGAGAAATGGTCTCTTAATAGGGAGAAGAGTGAGTAGAGAAACAGTGTTTGTAGCAGAAGAATTGTGGTGATAGACTGACTAAGAGAAAAAAAAAATCCATACCCTGCCCCAGAGCTGTTAGTTGGAAGGAGGGATGGGGATGAGTAAAGAAACGGTGCCCTAAGAGGGAAGGGGGGTGAGTGAAGAAGTAGTGTCTTAAGAGCTTATTTTTACCTCTGATTTATCCTCCGACTCTGTTAGGTTAATAAATCACTTTGCAACTTTAAGTTTTGTTGCCTGTTTTTCACCATGTGTCTGTGTATTCTCCCACCAGTGGCTTATCTTAACTCATGAGTTCAGTGTGTTTGTGTTAGTTTTTTTATTCCCCTCTGCATGGTTGTAGCAGGAAAGAATAAAGAAACCAGATCTCGTAGGTGCCTGGCATTTAGTCAGTCTCAAACCTTGACAACAGGCTAACCACCTCTCCACCAAAAAATTCCAGAACTGCTTTCAACAGCAAAATCCATTACTTAGATTATACAGCAGCTAGATAGAAAAAATGGTTAAAACTGGTAGAACATTAGAAAAAATGGAAATAAATGAGGATATTGAATCTTTTCTTCACCATCAGAATTTACTTAATTTTTTTTTTATTAGCAAACTTTTCAATATGTATTACATAATTATCTGAATTGTTCAGTGTTTTGAAACATATCACTAGGTATTGTGTATCACAGTGCATTCTTCCCAGCTTCTTTTAGAGCAAAACCTAACCAAAACCACCCAGGTTTCATTTCTCTCACTGGGCAACAGCACTAGTGACTTCCTAAAGATCTCGCACATTTTAATACCTTTGTGTGTTCCTCTAGTCTGTACTGTATTCACAAGCAGTGGGCAGACCACTTATTTTCTTTGTTTCCTTTATGCCTACAATAGTACGAACACTGGTTTTAGGGAAAGTGTTTTCAAAGAATCATTCTGCTGTCTTACTCTCGCCTCAAATACAGGATTTGCAATACAACACGTGTCATGAGACATAACTGTTAAGGAAACCATAAAACAAATTTGGCTCTTCAGCGGAGCAGAGCACCCGTGATCACCTCTGGGCTAATATCAAACTGTGCCCATCACCACCTTGCGCTGGGATGTGCAAGAACTCTTGACTTGATTTTCTTGGCTAAGTATGAGATTATTTTTGACAATCCTTCTTATCATATGGATTTTTTAAATCAGCCACAAGAAAAAAAAAATATATAATTCCCTGCAACACTGTCAGTTGACCCAAGAGGCAAACAGCCACAATAAAATAGGTTGGTCAAAGTTTTCTTCTTCTAGAGCTGTCACTGTTTGTTCTAAATAACAACTGTAATGACTCTAAATACCTATATGGACATTTTCAAGAGGGAGGAAGAATTTTTCTCTTTCACTTTCTTCTGACATCCACAAGCATTTTAGACTAACAGGATTTTTTACTATCCGCTCATTCATTTAATCAACAAGCTGGTAAATGTAGGCACTTGATGTAATTCTAAGGAGCCTGTATATGGGATTTAGACATACAGACACATAACCCATGTGTATGCATGTGTTGAGAGAAATTCCAAAAAGGCATGAACTGGGTAAATAGTTTATGTTATAAACTTTTTCTGTAAATCTTTTAAACTATTTTTAAAAGATAAAAGCTACCATCATATTGTGAAGAATAGTTATCTGCCCTTGAGGCATTATGTATACCTCCACAGGGAGGCATAAAGTCTCATTGATATTCATAAACACAGTGCTCTAATACAGGCAGAAAGTTTTATCTAATGACATCTTATACATTGAAGATTTAGAATATAAAACCCTTTAACATTACTGAATACCATTGAACTTGCTTCATTTAGTTGCCTACATTTACAAAGTGATTTGTCAAAATAATATTCCCCAATGGAGAACATTTCAAATTAACAAGTATATGCTATTTCTCCTCTATTTTAAATATGTTCATTCTTAATTCCATTTAGTGAATACAAGAGTATTGGTTTTCTTATGCATCTGACAGATCTCTTTGCCTTTTTCTAGATGTAGAATTTTCTCTCAGTGACTCAGTACAGTTATAGTAGGATATTGTCTCATACACATATACATTATTTTTATTACCTCTTTTGGCCTTTTTAATTAGGCCTTTATCTTATTATTGGGTTAGAGTTCTTTTGGATCATGGATAGAACTTCAAGTGGCTTAATTTAATCATCCTTGAATTGTCTATCCAGTGTTAAACTAGCCAGCAGTGAAGACAGATGAGTCATCATCTAGGGATGTCAAAGACAGCTATTTAAATAAACAGAATAAATTCCTTTCTGAAGGTAATTTTCTGTTCTTTCATAAATTTTGTAAAGAACCCAAAGGAGTCTTAGATCACACACTCAGATGTTAGATGAATAAAATGGGATACCTCTCCTCTCTAATCTGTGACTGCAAAACAGTGAAGTATTGCTAGTAAAATTTTGGTATTAGAATGCACCAAAGATTTATATATGGACATTTATTTTTGTAATACTCTTCTGCCCTCAAGGTCACAATATCATCATAGTCTCTCTCAAAGATCTCTCTGTAATTAAAACATCAACTTTCCAGAAGTTATCTCAATTCGTTTTCACCCATTTTCAGTTCAGAGCCTCAGCTCATGCAAAAGAAGACAATAAGAAAACAGTATATTCAATGGCAATGGATCATGTTGTCAAGGGCATGATAGGACAGAGCCTGGATGACCGACCACATATCCACCCTTAGCCAACATTAAAGGCTAGAATGCTGGATACATCTGGGCAGGAGTATAAAAATATACCTGGAAAGAAAACTGAATGAAACAGACACAACAGTAACTACCAGAATGATATTTAGCTCTTCTAAGTCTACTTTATTTGTCCAATCCCACATTCTGAAGCAGTGTGATCCTTCTAAATGGAAAAGTCCAAAGATTGCCAAACACTTCCTGTGTTCTTTTGCTCAATATTGTGTAGACTTCATCCCTTTAAAACACTAATTTCCTTTTTCTGCACAACCATCTTCCAAGGTGAATCAGTCCAGATGGATAACTGATCCAGGCTCACTACTGCCCTGCACTTACAGAAACTTTTAATTCCAGGTGGGTCTTGATCTGTACAAGATCGCTACACAAAGTTTTATTCTAGGTCTTGCATACTTCTCAGAATTAACTGAGAACTGAAATTCAGATAAAGAATGTCTCATTTATTCAACCTTTGAGTGAATGTGAAGCTCCAGGAAGTACATCCATCTCCAATCACATGTGAATGTATGTATGATTATTTGATTTCTAGTGGATTACGAAAAACAGCTTTCAAGTACCAAAAGTAGTGGGACTGTTTAGATATGACACATATAATAGAAAATCTTTTCTACACCTCTGTCAAAAAATCCACAAATAAATGAGATCTCATAGATCTTCTTTTATATATCTCCCCTGTAGGATCTTCAGCCCTGCTTTATTTTTCCTATTCTTCCTTCCCAACTGTAGGCCTTTCTTCTTAATCTTATCTTCACAACATTCTTTAGAGAAATTATTTATAAGATTTTGCCTACTCATCTGACTCTGTTTATTCTGAAGTTTAAAATGAGCTAAAATTCCCTCAGTTTTCTATTAAGAAAGTGTTTTTTATACTGTTCCTCATTAGTTTCAAAACTGAATTCAGTTCTGCCTTTCTCTAATGTCTGCAATATTAGTCACACAAACCTCACATGTTTTTGTGCATAGAAATATGATAGCAGCTTTGTCCACTAGTTGGATCTTCAGCTTAACTGCTTAGCTAGATTAAACTCTTAGGTGACTTTTTTTCAAGTAGCAAAATTGAATTACAAGACCAGAAAAACCACTTAAGTATTCTGAAAATATTTTAATTATTCATAATAATTTAATAAGAAATTAGATTGCTTTCCAAGTCAGAATTCTATCACCTTTAACATGTTCTTTCCTGTAAGCAAGTGCTAGGAACAAAACTGGAAACAAAGATAAAATCACAGCTAACAGAAATAGCAAATGTCTTTGAAAACTGTCAAAAATCACTTCAGAATCAGTTGCAAGCAGGAATCGGCAGCAAAGAGGGCACATAAGAAGCACTATTCAGTTGCCATTGATAAATGCATGAGTTCATGCAAAGCTGGCCATATTAGGTTAAGCAGCCGGGTAGCTAATGGGGTTATTAATTTGTTCCAAAGTGACCAAAGTGGGCCATGTTAACATTCAGTTGATAATGGGAAACCAGGAGCTATGAAACACAAATAATTCAAATGGCACAACCATTTACAGAAGTAAATAGAGCTCAATGAATTTATAGAAATTTAGTAAATATCATAAAAGATAAGAACAATACTAGGTGTATTATTGTGGACTGCATGGTTTGCTAATTGTAAAGGCTGTGTGAATTCTTATTTATTAGCAAGAGCAGCAGCACCATGGCATACTTCTATTATCTCTGATTTGATTATATGTTCTTTTCTATTGAGCAGAGTGCTGTGATAGTAAGTCAATGTACACAACAATGGAAGCTTATCCTTTAGCAAGAGAATGTTGCTAGCCAGTAGCATTACTATGAAAACCAGAAATTCACCCTGAAAATCTCTTGCAGCCCTGAAAACCAGAGCTAAATGATGAAAGTTTATATGGAGCTTTTAACTGTGAGTGAAGATAATGCAGTGGATTCAATTTATCCTTTCCAATATTTATTCTTCAGTTTGGCTAAATACAACTCTAATAAAAAATGGAAATGTAAATAAAGAACTCAATTTCAAATTTTGCTGGTTGCTTGACTTTGAAAATCTCCATATTATTATATACTTTAAAATTTCTGCTCGACTGAGCTGAAAGCCTGGAACTTCTGAAATATTTTTAGGAAGGATTTTAGCACAAAATGACAAAGTTAATTTGTATCCTTAAAATTCACAGAATCACACAGACTGGGTGAGGATGGAAGAGACCACAGTGAGTTGTCTGGTCCAACCTCTCACTATTATTAGTGACTTAAAAAAAAATATAAGTCAACTTCAAGAAATCCTGCCATCAATATCTGGCCTGTGATGCAGAGCCCTAAAAATTGCAGTGGTTCACGTAAGGATATCTGGAAGGAGGGTGCCTGCTCCCTTAGAGGTAAGTGGTCAAGGGCCTTTTCAAAAGAAAAATTTTCGGCAAAAGAGGAAGCCATAACAACAATACAGACACAAACATTTCCGTCTAATGATAAGGGAGAAGAAATAAAACCATGGTCAATCACACTAACTGGTAAGTGTATGTGTAGTGTCTTTCTATGATTTTATGACGCCTGGGCTCTGCAGCAGTCTCCTTACGTCACTCAGGACAATCTTATTTCTGATGAAAAGAGCTATTTCCCCCACTTGCATCTTTTGCTTGTTTACTCTATTGACAATACCCTGTACGTGTTTTGTATTAGGAAATTCTCTTTCAGTCTTTATCTGCAAAGAGAGATAGATTGAAAATTATGGCATCTTTAAGTGTATTGTCACAGGTCTAGCAGCTGATTGATAGAAATTTCAAATAATAGTGTATCACCTGTAGAAAAATCCAGATGACAAGCACATTGCTTAAAATCTTTCAAATTTCCCTTCCTCTTGGCGTGTTCATATTCAAGTGTACTGTGTGTTCCTGCAGCCCATAGATGTTTATAACAACCAGAAATTAATTAAATTTACAATCAATTATCAAAAGGTTGATTAACTGAAAAATAAAATCAGTGAAGAAGATTTCTCTGTAATTCTTGGACAAATTGCAAATTATGATCACATACCAATGTCATGGGGAAAAGACATTTTAAACATTTGGAAGGAATTTCAAATGATGGAATTTATCAACTATCAGATTACTAGTACAATTCTGGCATTGACAGATAAAATGAACAAGCACTTTTTGAGAACAATCCTTGCTCCTGGGAAATCTCTTTACTCTCTTTGTGGTCCATCATCTTGTGCTGCAGGTTGCCTCATCCCTTCTGGGAAGCAGTGGGTACTAAGGATTGGGTACAGCAGAAATAATCAACACCTCTTGAATTGTTTTAAGATCACACTAAAAAATACAACTATCCATAAATAAACCAGGGTTGGAATGCCTGCACATGCTGATGGCTGAGCACTCTATTTTAGGACCACAGAAATGGGTTCCCCAGCAGAACTCCTTGCTTCTGTCATACAACAGTTCTTATCCACTGCACTGAATTTCCAGGTGGGCTTCAGGCAAGAGGAGATACTTGTCCATGGAGGAGCGATGCAGTCTACTGAGGACATGCACACAACAGTAAATTGAAGGTATTAGGTGTTGTAAATGGAGAGACAATCTCTGAAGTACAGCACAACAGAGGAACAAAAAGTAACAAGAACACTAAGGAAGGAACAAAAAAGGCAACTAAAATTATAAAGTAACTCAAAATTTTCTTTCACTGATCCCAAGACAAAAGAAGGATTTATATGGCTATAAATACTTGGAAACAGTAATGCTGAAAAGTTTTTCCTGGCTGGAAGATTAGATAGCAAAATGTTCTGACTGTGTTAGAGTTAGAAGGGTCTGGCTAGATAATCTGTCTAGTCTTGAGATGAAAGCTGAGATAATGGATAAGATTTTTTTGTCTATGGCATGTATGGACTAAACTGTAATATTCGAAATTTTTTTTTGCTTATGTCAGAAAAGTTTTATTTAGAAAACCAAACCAAACAAACAAAAAACACAACAAACAAACCCAACAAACACCCTTTCTCTGAATGCTCTATATCAAAAAACTTTCTAAATACCTCAGTTGAACTTAGTTTTGTTATGGTGTTGCGTAACATTGTCACTAAAAATTCACATAACAATAGAAGAGTTGCAACATTTTAACACCAAGATCAGTTTGAATAACAAAGCATTTAAGTAGAAAATGTCATCTTCTGATTTGTAATCAGAAGATTCTGACTGTAAATGTTATAGTTTTTGCATAATGAATTTTATTTTTATAGGACTGTATCTATTAACTATACCAGATAAGTCAAGGTAGAGAACCGTTCTCCTTAACAAAATACAGAACTGTTCTCCTTAATAAAACACAGAACTCTCTTGCTTTCAACAATTTTAGTGTGATGCATAAAGTATAAATAATGAAAACATATTTATTTCTCTTCTACTAGCACTAATCTACATAAATCCATGCAAGATACTCATGAATACAGAACATGTTACAGCATTTTAAAAATAGTCAGTAAAATAAATGCAAGAAAATGCTGTAAATCATGGTTCCATTATGAAACAAATGTTCTATGGCATCCAAACTGAGCCATAAAAGGGTACTATCACAAAAAGTGATGTGTATACCCAAAGTACACTTCTAAAATTTAGCACTAAAATAAAATGTATTTTCTGGGAAACCTGTATGAAATGCACTAATTTTAACATTTGCCTACTAAATAGCAGCAAAGGAAAAAAATGTGTCTGTGTTTGGTTTCTTCCATGCAGCAAGAAGAATCAAACAACACAATACTTCTGAGTCAGACTTTTAATACTTGAAGATTAATGTAAAATCATTTGCTTTGTGTTAGTCTGCTGCATATTTACATTAAATTATATCAATGCTATTTAGGAGCATGAAAAACCCAAGCAATAACTGCTTTCAAGTAAAACCATAAAAATTAAAAAAGGGAATGTTAAAATCCTCCAGTTATTCAATTGTGAGTAGATAATACAGAGACAGACAAATAATAGATAAAATGCAGGTTATTATTATATATTATAATCTGTATATCTGGGTAGCTTTTAGCTTTTTATTTTCATGCTTTATCTGTATTGATGCTTCTACACAAAGATTCATCAGGGATATTGATTTTATGCAAGGCCACCTCTAAAAGAGGAGTTCTGAATACAGAATAGTAAGAGTACTGTTGGACTTCTTATTTGTGTGTATACTCACTGGCAAAAACCGCTAGCATAGTGCTAACAAGCTAACATATTGCATTAAGATTGAGAAGTGGAACTGAACTATACACTTTCTTTTTCCTTTTAAGACAATTTTCAAACAGAAAAAAATCCCACAACTACCAAAAATCCCAGTCCAACTCCCTCAAAAAAGCCCAACACCAAACAAACAGAAAAACCTCACCAACACTACATCCCTCTAAATTTATAGAAACACTTGAAAGACTCATCCTGTGTATCAGATATCAACGCCATCCTGTCTAGTGCAGCAACAAAACTCTAGAGGTTATTCTGGGTTGTTTGATGAGAAAAGAATATCAAAATAACTATGGCATTAGGAAAGACAAGAAAGACTTTCTCATTTTGGAGCAATTGTCTGATCACTGAAAGAATCATGAATTGTTCAGATTTAATGTTCCAACTGTAGAAGTGTTGAGCACCTTTTTTCCTGTGTCCAGAAAACATTTTCCTGTTTCCAGAAAACCCATAGGTGCACCCAGATATTTTCAGCACCAAAACACCATGGGAGAGATCTAATATTGCCAGAGGATATATTTTTTAAAACTATTTTTGATTTCTGTCTAGCAATCAAATTTTGTATCTTTTCCCTAGCCTACTATAAGGGAAGAGGAATGTATGACTCATATTACTTTGAACAGAAGAGGAATGTGTTTCAGATGTAACTTTTGTTTTTTTGTTTATTTGTTTGTGTTTTGTTTCCAGACAAGTATAAATTTTGAATAGTGTTCATTCATTCTTTATACAGCATAAGAAGAATCTATTGATTAGACAGAACTAAGTTAAAGACTCATGCATTGTATAAGTTTAGGTGAAAAAGAAGGCATATGCAGTACAGTTCTTGAGTAAAACACCCTCTTCAGGACTTGGAGACAGTAGTTTACTCATTTTCTTCTCCCAGTTGATGGCTTGTTTTCACACCCGAGAATTGCTGTGTCATAAAACTAAAAGAATATCAAGTATCTGCTATCCAAAACTTCCAAAAAAAAACAGGGGAAAGATTTTGTCACATTCATTCCCACCCTAACTCCTAAGACTACAATATATATTGGTTTTCACTCATGTAAAATCTCACAGAAATGCAAAAATTAATGATCCTAATTCTTAAAATCCTGTTTTTAAAAATTCTTAAAAAACTGGTTGTCAGCTTTCAATAAACAGAACCTGTGGAATATCTAATTAAATAACTATCCCTCCCAACTCAGTTGTCATATTGATCATAGGCTTATCTTCTTCATCTCTGTCTGCCATTGCCTTGCATTTTTTCGCAGAAATGAGAATATCATTGTAGGTATTTCCATGGTGTCAAAAGGAATAGGGTACCATTTAAAAATTAATCTCCAGGAAGAATCTGCTACTCACTAAGAGATCAAACTCAAGGTTGCCATGAAACATTAGTGACACAACCATGAATTCAGCATGCCATTTATTCCTATAGTCTCATGTACCAGTGTTTCATTGTTGACAGGATTCTCCATGGCTGTGAATTATGAAGCACATTGATATATAGAAATGAATATTTTGTTTAGAAATGAACATTAAGTTTATTCTCTGTCAATGAGAAAAATCAGATGTTCCCATCAGCTAACTGCTATAACTGGCAACATAGTGATTGTAGAATTACTTTCATTTTCAGTAGGGCTGTTCTAAGGGTGTTTCTTGTTCAGAATGTCAGATCATATTTAGAATCAAACTGAATGTAAAATTTGGTTGTCTGAAATATTATAGAGAGATCTATCAAAATCTTCTACCTTCTGCCTTGTACACTCAGACTAAATAGCACGGAGGAAATGGAAGGGGAAAATGAAAAAGGGAACAACATACAAGCAAATCTGTCATCAAAAGACAGCTACCAGGAGACATCTATAAATACAAGTGATTGAGACTCAAGAATATGCCCCTTGTCTTGTAAAGTCAGCTTTTAGGGTAGACTGCAAGGGACATCCTTTTTCACTGCAGGAAGTTTGAAGCACATAATTACATTTTCAGTTAGTTAAGCTGTTTAATCTACTGTTTGATGCTATTTACTGGATGTGCATGAGCACATAAACAAGGCCTCTTTCTGTGGTATGCATCACACAAAAAGTGTGCTTCTGAGTGTGTTACAGTTTAAGCAAAAATTTTGCCTTTTCAGAGTGTTTATAAACCTGTCTCTGCTGGCATACAGTGGTATGAACAGAAGGTTGCATCCCCAGTGTGTTTAGGAGGAGACCTTAGGACGACCAATACATGAGTATAAAAACCTAACATGAAAGTTCTAGAAAACAGAATTTTTAGCCACATAAACTGAGATTATTTTCAGAGTTTCAAAAGTGCTCTTTCTTAAATAAAATAATTTAAAAAACCCACTAAAATCAATAACTATTAACACATTAAATTATCCTTCCAGTCGCATCTTTATGATAAATCGGAACCCTATAGCTAGAATTTTGCTCCTTTTCTTCTCATACTGAATAGAGAGAAAACTCTTCATGATCAGAGTTTGCAGTTGTGGTAACTGATAAGAAAGTATTACAACAGTTCCATTCTTCTTATTTGGAAAAAAGAAAAAAGTCAGTTTTACCAGTCCAGGTAAAAATTCTAGCCATGAACCATATTCCATGGTCTTGGAATAGACAGTTAATACAAACTTAATGAGTTTGAACTGGGTTAAGATTAGTCAACTTCAGAGGGGAAAAGAGACTTAAAAATATATATAAAAGATGTGCTACCGTATTTGTTTCCAATAAGAAGTATGTTTTAAATCTATTTCTACTTCATCACCTCATATTAATATAACAGTGGTATTACCTGATCCCAGGGTTTAAAATAGTTCCATTGTATTTAAAGTATTATCCACATATGGTTACTTCAGATTCCCTCTAAGATTAGAGCTGAATATTACTGATTTTAACTAGTAGAACTATTTGATATGCATAATGCATATGTTGGCTGTAGTTAAAACTGAAAAAAAAACTATGCCCAAAGAAAGAAACTTCTGACTCACTAAAATGTTTTGACAGTCAAAGTTTTTTATCATTGTAGCCTAAAATTTCCATAGTCAACAATGAATAAAACAATGCAATGATCTGCAAGAAGAAGTGGAGGAAGGTTTTTGAGTCATTCTAATGCTTTTGTTTCATAGTCCTGAGTCAAATATATCTGTAAAGTGCCAGGAGAACTGAAAATTTTAATGTTAAGAAGACATTTTTACTGCAAATGTTTCTGATTTTATACATCAGATACAAATAAACTCAACAAGCTGAGCAGAGACAGACAGTTGTCTAAGTAAGAAAGAGGCAACTAGTTAACACAATGGAAGTGTAAGTGAAGAAGCGATTTGGATATCAAATCTGCATTTCAAAGAGACTTTCCTCCTGTCTTTTGTGTTTGTACAAGCCTGATAATTCTTTAGTTACGTCTTCATTGCACGTAAAACCAATGTACAATGATAGTAAAAGAAAAAATACAAGAAGGAAAAGAAAATAGGATTCAAGATTGATCTCATTCCCTTTTATTAGTTGTTGCAAAATAAAGCAACTTACAACTAGAAACCAAAGAGTTAGTTTTTCAAAATAACTGAGACAGTGAATTAATACTAAAATGGTCCCTTTAGCACCAATGATTTGTAGACACCAACAAAAGAAAGGTGTTTAAATTTTGCCAAGTTATTTCTTTTTATTTTAATAATAGTAGTTCTTCATTATGTTTTTTGTTTTATTTCCATTTTATTTCATTGTTTTCAATTTTATTATCAAATACTCATCCTACATTTTATCAATGTCATATCCTAATCTAGCCCAGTCACACACTGATCTTTAAAAGTATGACTATACTGATTGCTGTCCATGTAAATAGCATAAAGTCAGGGAGATGCTATAACACTCTAGCACTGATCCACATTGCATTACACCTTTCATCATTCTGTTTTTGTCTATAACTGGCCGTAGTCACCAGCTCAGTATCCATCTGTCATTCAAGAGAGACGAAAACTCTAGTGGGAGTGTGAACCTGACTGCACCATTGCTATGTCTGTCATTACCTGAACAGCATGCTCAAACATTTATTTCTTCTGACCACAGGCACTATTTGGGGTCTGGAGAAGGCCAGAAGCTATGTGCTTGTATTATAAATGCGTCTTCAGTGCAAGAAGAATATCAGCATAGACCCAGATAAAGAGATTTGGCTATCACTATGCACTCCTGTTTATCATGAGTGGTGAATCAGGAAGCTGCAAGTTTAATTTTAAGAGTCTCAGATTCATCATGCATTTTCGCATTTTGCCTGGCAAACTTAAAGTTTAATTCTGGTCAGCAAAACCAAATTCCTGAGGCAGTGAACAGACTTTACTAGAGGCAGCTTCCTGTTCCACAGAGAGAGCAGTGAAGGCAGTCCAAGAAGCCCATATGATCAGGCAGGAGGGCCCCCTTCAACCCAGATAAATGTTCAAGGAAGATGGTGAAATGGCCATTTGATGGTACTTACATAGCAGGGAGGCAAAAGTTTAAATAATTTAACAATGTAGATAGTCATGTTGAAGACCATGGTAGTCCTGATGATAAAACTAATTGTTGATTCATTCAAAACTATTTGTTTGGGCACTCTTCTACCGCAAATAAGTGACTTCAGTGACATCTGAACCAAAAGGGGCTACTATGGACGATTCTCAGAAAAATAAGGATCTAAAGGACTCTGCCCCTGCACTGATTACGTAATTCAGATAGTGATTTTAAAGTATTATAGACAGATGAGATAATGAGATAATAAGTTTAAAACTGATGACTCAAACCTCTTAGCAAAATGTTAAACTGAAAAGAAACCATTCATAATTAGGGACCAGATCAGCAGGTAGCAATCTTAGATGTCTCAATAATATAAAAGTCCATCAGGCATACAGCAGAGACCAATTACATGGCATCTAATTTGGCATTTGTCTTTTTTCAAACAGTAGATAAATATCCTCTCAGAAATGTCAGTGCAGTTGTTTTGTTCATATGCTTGTTTTGATAAGATTATTCTCATGTCTGTGGAATACACCATGAAATGACTAAAACATTAGAAAAAAAATGAAATGGAACTGACATATATTATAGTTAAATTTAAATTTTTTTGTACTCAAATACAGTGGCTGGAGTTAGCAATAAGTGCCCTTTTCACATGTATAAAGTGACTAGTTCTTTGCCTGTAAATTTAAGAGAAGAACTACCATAGACAACTGATTAATCAGTCAGTTTAAAATATTATATGCTAGAAATTAGCTTCTTCAACCCAATTAATTGTTGTTCTTGAGAACTCTTACGGTGCACATCACATCAATTTGATGTTTTTTTTCAAATCGGTACACCAATGATGTTTCTTGGCCTGCTGTGCCCAAGGATTGGACAACATTTAAGACAAGCATGTAATCTCCTTAAAGCAGAAGGCATGAAAGTAAGCATCATGATGGGGTCTCCTAAGCTTTATATGGGTCAGCCTCTAACCCCCTGGAATGCGGAATGTTCTTCTAGAGGAATGCGGAATATTCTTCTAGAGGAATGCCTGAAAGGATGGAAAGCCTTCCTAATACTGTACTCCTAGCTGAACAAGGGAACCCTACTGAACAGGTTATCGAGAAACTGAATCAATTAGGTGACTTACCAGCACTAGACTCAGAGGATTCAATTTCAGGTCAAAGAAGGACTGACAGAGGTAAAGAGGACCAAAGTGAATGGACTCGGTTGTTCCGTTTACTGCTTAACAGAGGTGTAGACAAGAACAAAATAGAAGGATTACCCACACCAGACTTGCGCCACATGGTGCAGACATCCCTGAGTAAGAATGTGCAGAAGGTGAAATACCCAGGGATAGGGAGGCCAGAAGTCCCAGCGCTTACTCTGTCCGCTCCCATTTATCCATGGGAGGACACTAAAGAAGCCGTGTCTGCAGCAAAAATCCAGATAACATCTGCATAGGGAATAGACCAAGCTCCTGTATTGGGCTGTCATGTGTTGCGAAGAGACCCCTGTCCCTCTACCAGATGTATTATTTGGTGGTCAAATACAAACAAACAGGGAGCCTGTGCACTTCTGAAGACATGGGTGGAGGTTGCTATCATACACGGTAACCCAGATAAGATATGAGGAACAGCTGCTCCTGTGTGAGGGTTTGGCGAGCAACTTGTAGTGGGAAAAATGACCAAATTAAAATTACAAATTGGGGATTGGGACCCTCATACCTATTCTGTTATGGTTATTTCAATTGGTGAATATATACTAGGCATGGATGTGTTGCAAGGTGCCACATTAGAAATTAATGGTACTCATTGGGCTTTTGGCAGCATGCGGTGGCTTCATGCTTGAGCCATCACTGTGGGACGTACACAACAGGAAGCAGATATTACAGTAGCCACAGAAATTGTAAATATCAAGCAATACACGATTCCAGGAGGAGATTCAGAAATTCAAGCAGGCATTAATGGTTTATTACTGGCTGGAGGCGTTTGCTACACACATTTTCCTTTCAATAGCTCTGCTTGGCCTGTAAAGAAGTCAGATAATAGTTGGCAAATGACTGTGGACTATAGAGCATTAAACAAGAAAACAACCCCCACAACTGCTGCTGTCCCTGTGGTCGCTACACTGGTACATCAAATTCAGACATGTCCGGCAACATGGTATGCAGTGATTGACGTAGCTAGCGCCTATTTCACAATTCCTCTTCCTCGTGTTGCCCAAGACCAGTTTGCATTTACCCGGGGAGGGAATCAGTCAGTATACCTTCACACATTTACCTCAGGGTATAAATACAGTTCTACTGATGCCAGTGATTTTTGTCTTTTCTTTCTATACTCTTTTTATACATTTTATACCCTCTCCCTTCCCTGACACGCTCTATACACACCCCTTGTAATTTAGCCGCATGTGTTTATAACACTTGTAGTCTGATATTTAGCTTAGTTTGGGGTCTTGCAAAGTGAAGAAGACCAAACTACTATCTCAGAATTAAAGCTCCAACTGTGGAAGCAGCCTTCTCTCTAGAATACATTTTTGTAAACGAGGCTGTAGTCTCTTTTGGGGGGGGGTTCATTAGCATAAGGGACAACTCCTTCATGTATTAAGTTTCTTATTGGGAGATTTTAAGTAGATATGCTAATTTTGGGAGCTCCATAAAAATCTGGTACTCTTTGTACAGGGGTTGCCCTCTTGCTCTCTCTTGCTTCTCAGCACGTTTCCACCTTTGACGAGTTGAGCACCTAGGATCCTATTAAACTGAGGCAAATTCCTTTTTCCCTTTACTGCCGTGTCTACTCTGTATTTTTACTAGGTGAAAGAGCATCAGTAACAGGGACAGAATAAAGTTTTCCCAGACTTTAGATATTTAAGAGGACAGAAATATAAGTAATTTCAGTGAGCTCTTAAAAAGAACTCTGTTATGAAGATGAAAACTCCTGACAGAAAATGATAAAGAATAAAATTAGAAACATAGGCGCCTTTGAAGAAGTTACATGACTAAGATCACCAGATGCACCCTTTTTTGCGCCACCAGTAGTTCATCGTGCTGGTTGAAATGAACCAGTGTCATGGTGCCATGGAAACATTTTTATACCTGGGAAACAGATTGTAGACGTAAGTATTTCCTACAATTTAACACGCAGCTGTAATGTACTGAAACTGCAAATGAACTAAACTTAAAACAAGTTTTTCTGGGCACCACAGAAAATTTAACTGCATAAAGTACCAAGTATCAAGCTCAAGTCAAGCACAATGTTCATCTCAACACTTAGGTAACCAAACTACAATGAAGTTCATGATATGCCAAGGGAGATGAAACCCCCTCCAGGGATTTTGTGATTTGTTTTAAGAAGATAAAATTGCTTTTTAAATAGAGTCACATGATACAGTAACTCCACAGATACAGATCAATTACATAAAAGGAGGAATATCTGCTGTAGGAAAAAGCATCTGATGAAAATTTTAGTCATATTGTGAATATATAACTAGATCTACCTAACTACTGTCTTCAATGTTCAATCAACTTTTCAGCTGAAGTACCAAGATAAAACTTCTGTTTTTAGGATCCCTGAGATCTCTGCATACTAAACAACAACTTTAACCAGAAGAGGGAAAATTCAGTGGTGAGGCATTATTTCCTAGAACAAATGTTAATTCTTTTTCTTTACATTAATGTCATCACTGCTGTTTATTATCTGTGAAGGCCTGATAATAAAGAGCTATAGGAGAAGAGCTTTCAAATGCTAATAATATAATAGATATATATCTACATAAGAAAACCATTTTTTTCTAGAAAAGTAGAATTAGAATACCATTTTCTTCCAAAGCATTACAAGATGCAAATTTTAGTTCAAGTAAAAAAACCCCGACCCTTGATGTGTCTTCTGTTAAAAAGTAGAATGACTTGTCAGTACTAAATTATAGCAATATACATGCAAACTGCCAAAAGGTGACATTTCAGCTGTATTCTGTTGCATACAACCACACAGCTCTTAATCTTGTTTTGGCTGTTTGTCAGCCTTATGTTACTGAGCAGGTTAAGAATCTCTAAATTTTCTATGCTGTGAATAGAACTCTTTACTGACATAATCATCATAACGACAAGCAACATACCACAGCTAAAATAAGGTCAATTACTCTAGGAAAAATATGTCCAACCTAGCAGTCATTTCATGTTCTATTATTTCATCCTGTCAAACAGTAACTGCAGGAGACTAATGCCTACACAGTTTCAGGTGCAAGTACCATGCTACTTAAAAGTACTACTGTGTCAATATAGAAATGCTTTACAAAGGGATATTGATTTTGAAATGTGACAAGATTTTGGTACCCCTCCTGGCAAGCTGTAGAGGGGCCCATCCTGGTAAGCTGTCAGGAACGGTGGAAATTCAGGGTCTTCAGCTTCTAGCATCTTAAACTCCCAGATTACTTGAGTCTTTTAAAAATTTTTGTGCTCAGGAGCTGAGGAAGAGTGTTTCCTGAGTTTCTAAGAATTGGCTAACTGCCAAATCATCCATTTTACAGGTAAGAACATCAGTACCTCTGAAACTTTGTTATAGATGAACTGGCTTTGGTAGGCTGGTTATGTGTTGCAGTGTTTGTGAGTTAGTTAAGTTATGTCAGGGCTGGGCTTGGTTAAATGGTTGATTTTATGTTGGGATTGGGCTTGGTTGAATGTTTGATTGTAGCTTAGAGCTGTTTAGGTGACACTGCACAATGTACAGATGCAGTGCCTCTATGGAACCTCTGCATGGCAGTGATCAAAGGGGTGGTAAATATGGAACTTTCCAGAAACTTTCTGAGGGTGCAGTGACATCTCTTCGAGCAATGGACCAATGATATGGACTTATGGAAAAATGATTGGACAGGAATGCACTGTGAAAATGAGCAAATCAAGAAACCCCTAGATGAACCAATTGGGTGAAGGATTAAGAAACAGACCAATCTTGTCGGGGCACACCCTTGAAGAACTCTGATGGTGCTTGACACCCTGTCCTCCTGAGGTCCTTGCTGCCAAAGGAGCACCCAGCGTCATACGCACCGTTCCATTGCTCTGCTTTGCTGCTGAGAAATTTGGCTTACCCCAATTTCTGGCTCCCAGTCATTAATTAATAAATGGGTTAATGACAAATGGTGTCAGCCCATTTGTTATGACTTCAGTCTAAACCCTCCAAACTCATGGTTTCTGGCTCACAGCACTATGCCCGTTAACCTACTGACAGTCTGAGCAACCTCAGGTCATAGGAATGCTGCTACCTTTCTCAGACTGAATCCACCTGATAGACTGAATAACACTCACAGAGCTAGGCTGTCCAATGGATCCATCCCCAGTGAATGTGAGCTTTAAAATGACACCACAAAGATCCTTAACTGCAGTAGGGGAAAAAAATCCAGCAGTACAATCCTTTTGCAAAACAAAGCCTGCCTGGACAGTTTCACATAACCCTTTGCTGAACCAGTTACACTTCATACCTTCTGCATGGTTTCTGTATGATTGTCTTTTCCAATGTCATTGAAGTTTGAAAATGGTCATCTCTTAGAAAGTATCCTGTTTTTTCTTTTGACAGTTTTCACTCTCCATATGGATAAATTTGCTAAAAGAAAACCCTGAATTTATATAAACTGTATTACCTTTTAAACCCTAGAAGATTTCTCACTTTAAAAAACACTGAAAATAAAGTGGTTTTGTTTTCAGTTTCTCAGACAAATGTCAACAGGTATATAAGATTAAGGTCTGCTCCAGGTGATAGGATGATTTATCTCTGGTGACATTTTTCTGTTATAAATACTATAATGTTTTCTTTCAGTTTATTGTTATCTTGACACTATTACCTATAGTCTGAAGAGTTACCAATAACAGTTTTGAGCAACACCTACTGAAGTCATCAGGAGGAAAGCACTCTTATCAGCTATGTTTTTGAAGCTCTGGACAGGTTTATAGGACTTACTGAGCTAACCCAAAGTGATGACTGAACTAAAAAATTAGAGTAGGATATAACTTTATACTACCAACTAAATTTTGTTGCTGCTGAAGATAAAAATATATAGTTATAAATGAATAAATGTTCTTGAATGTTTACTAGATAAATTGTTCGGGACCCATACGTCACACCTATGTGCAAGACTCATCTCATTTTATTCATGAATCTATGTTTGATCATTGATATTAACCCTTGTCTATATCTTCAAAAAGTTTAACAGTTTCTCCAAATACTGCTCAGAAAGTGCTCAGATTTTCAGTTCTCGTTATCCTTAGAAGACTATACAGTTTTTAGTGGGAGAAGTAAAGAGCCAAGATAGCAAATTCTAACAACAGCATCAAACAGTTATCACTGATTCACCTCAAGAAGCTTTTTAAGGAGCATTATAAGGATTTAAAAGTGGGTTGGAAAGCATTATATTGCAAGAGAAATTAGAAATTTATTTGCATTTCTTAAAACCTTGCTCATGATATATACCTCTTTTTAATGAATTGCTTTTTTGCTTAGCATATTTCTCAACCACGTTTGGGTACCCTGAGATGTATCTGAAGAACTTAGCAGCAGGAAATTGAAAGCTGCAAACAGCAAACCAACCTGAACCCTAATAATACCAAGCCACATACCTCAGAGATAATTCCAGATAGGTCTTTCTTTCAGGCATGTGAGCCTACAAACATTATTATCTAGTGTCGTAAAGAAAAGAGAACAGAAAAAAGCCTAGCTCCAGTAGAAAAACTTGTAATTTGTATTTCTCTTTTGTGTCAAAAGAGGAAAAATAGTTTGAACTTTCATTTACTTGATGAAAAAACACAAACCAACAAATAAATGACATAGGCACAAAAAATCTTAAACCAAACCAAACCAAACAACAACAACAGAAAAATCAGCAAGAACCACACAAACAAAACCAAACCCACACTTAAAATTTGAATGGCAACAATTTTAGAACCTCATATTCAAAAATAGAAGGGATTCAGCACTTAGTTTTAAAAGTACAATACTACTGCCATGATATGATTAAGAACTCAGGTCCAGTCCTAGATGCCTGGAAACATCTGACCTTTCATGCATCTGGATGAAAATTATGACTAAAATTTCAATTTTCCCTGTCAATGATAGAATCAAAGAAGAATTCAGTTGTTGCTGAAAGATATAAAAGAGCAGTCCAAAGCTTTTCTGGTATTTCTTTTTGACATCACAAAGTAACCAGATCCAGGCTATTACAGAAGCAAAGTCCTGCTGTACACTTGTAAAGTCATACCTGGAACTCTAAAAAGCTCAAATTACTTTGAGCATATATATATACACACACATTTACTTTTTAGTTTTCTGGAAATAACAATTAACTGCTGAGAGCTGGCTTGTTGCTAAGTGAGCTTGCTTTTGTCAGTACTGCTCACGGTCTACCATTTTCCAGATGCTGAGACTTTTTGCTGTACTTCATGAGCCAGACCCTGGATGCTATTATTATACTCAAGTAGCAAATCTACATTGGAAAATCTTTCCTTCCACTACTAACCATATATAAAGTACTTAATTGATCCAATAATCTCGAAGCTACTTCTCTACTCTAAGACAGACATAAAGGAACTAATATGCCTGAGTTTTATTATCTGTTCCATTGAACATTTAGCTATTAAAAATGGCATAGTATTAGTAATATCCATCGACTGAAATGACCATAGCTTGTAGGGACAGAGTTTTTCAGATGCCCTATAAGCCATTGTATTCATTTATAAATAGATCTATTTTAACTCCTGAATAGCAATGTGGCCCCCAAATTCCTTTGTGAGTCAAGAGAAGGGCCACAATATAAGATAAACAATCTTAACATATAATTGTTTAGATCAAGATGCATCATTGGTCTCCACATCTGTATCAAGAGCAGAGATCTGTAGGCCTTGGCTCTCTGCAGTTGCAATTTTTCTTTTCCAGCAATTTTTCTACTACGTATATATATATATAATACCTGTAAATGTTTATTAATTGTTATGAGTTGCTTTCTTTTACTGTGGAATAATAACAATAACATCAGATAATTTACATCTTTCAGTGTGAAAATTGCATAAAATTTTCAAGATAAATGAGAGAAAATGCATCCAAATAAAGTGGGGCTAGTGACACTCACATTGAATTTATATTATTAAATATAGGCTATGTATTTACAAACCAGTTTGCACTATCTTCCACCAGTGCTGCACATTCAAATCTCAATCACAGATGATTTTCATATCTCACAATTTAGATCCAAGACAGAATTACAGTGTGAATGAAGCTGACATAGAGCTCTGGACATTGTGTACTCCACCTTTCTACTCAACCTAGAACAGGTTTTCCGACACATAGTTCAAGTTTAAATAAAAGCTCACCAAGGAGAAAAATCACCTTGTTTTACACACTGTTTTTTGATCCAGTCACTTGCACAGACTTCATTTGCCTCTTCTTCAAATAAACAGGCTGGACCCAGATCAAAAGAGACAACAATTTTTTTCTCAATTCTACATTTATTTGATATTTATACCTAAACTCCTATGTTGATATATAGAATACATATGTTTTCAAGTTTCAGACATTGCTTCATGTGCAAATGAATTTTCTGGCAGTTTACAAGTGCTTCTACAATTGGTGTAGAGTTTATAAATATTTCTAAAATGACGTGCTGAGATTTTTAAAAAAAAAGCTTTCTAAGGCTTTTCCAAACTTTTGTTTGTTCCTAGCTCTTTGTCATTTTCATATAATTCAATTTTTTAAAAATTAGAGTCTGTCAAAGAAAAAGAAAAATGTAGAAAATGTAGAGGAGAAATTCTCTTTCCAAGTTTGTCATCTCAAATAGAGTTTGTTATGAGGAATCTGTTAAAAAACAGAGGCAAAAAATACTTAAACTTTTCAAGGCTTAGCAAAATGAAAACAAGAAATATTTCATACAAAAGTGCTAACAAGAAAGGAAGTTTTTCCTTGCAACAAATTTAAATGGCTTAAAAAAAAAGAATAGAGGGAGAGATTTTGTTCTGTGGCTTCTCTAAATTAGCAGATCTTCTCTCACAAACAAACCAAAAACATCTAGAAGGCAGATTTAAAAATTCATGTCTATGGCACAGTAGAATGGTAGTACAGATTCATATCCAAAATCTGTAAAGGAGCTGTTGCTACAGCTTTCATCTCCCATGTCACTCTGGAAATTTTGTGAAAGGTGGGCTAGTTGGGAATCTGTATCCTTCTAGTCCATACATTTGATAGGAGAGTTTTTATAGTGTCCTGGAAATTAGTTATACTGCTACCCAGCATCAGGTATCTCTTGCTATAGGACTTGGAAAAGCAGTATGAGAAAAAACACACAAAACCCCAAAGAAAAACACAACAACAACAACCATAACCAACAAGAATTA
The DNA here is from genome assembly GCA_013397895.1 of Origma solitaria. Taxonomy (NCBI): domain Eukaryota; kingdom Metazoa; phylum Chordata; class Aves; order Passeriformes; family Acanthizidae; genus Origma; species Origma solitaria. The sequence continues at coordinate 661,532 of VZRL01001565.1, read as the reverse complement.
ACAGATTTTGGTTAATCCAGATAACAAAATATTTTTGCTGATTATAGAATCACAGAATATCCTGAATTATAAGGAACCCACAAGGATCATCAAAGTCCAACTCCAGACCCTGCAGAGGGCGGCCCCAAGAATCACACCATGCACTCAGAGTTACTGAGATGTACTGTTTTAAATTTCTTTTTGAAGGAGATAACTCAGTAATGGTGTTACATTCAAAGTAAAGTGACAAGAATTTCTGTGGAGAAGATATGCCTGAAACTAAAGCAGAATTGGATGAGACAAAGAAGGCAATTATGGTGTGGCAAATGAAAGAGATTACCTATACACATGAGCAAAATAATGATAAAAAGAGATTGCAATGGTTCCTTAGAATATAGTGCCTCAAGCAATTCCCACACAATATGTGGACTGAAAACAATGAAAGTCATAATTATGTCCTGGGCATAATAAGTTTTTGCTGAATACTCTAGGAGGTATTCAGATCCTGGAGATATTCAGATCTCTTCCCTCAACTTCAGCATCAGGAGAGGGAAGCAAAAATTCAGAGGGAACAAAAGCTCTCAGCTGCTTCTTATGAATGTAGTGGGGACAAAAGGAGCTAGAAAACCATGGTTGTAATTTCATCTTGGATTTACAGTTTTGGGAAAGTTATTGAATGAGGAGTACTCTATTTGCTAAATCCCTAAGTCTAGAGGCAATTGGAGATAGATTTTTTTTCTGATAGACTATTCACAGCATCTCAAATATAACGTTAACCTTGTTCCCTTCCAAGAGTTCCTTTAAAAACACACCTTGCCCATCCTCACAGTCCAGTCTTTACATTTACCTCATATTGGTTTGTTTAAAGCACTGCAGTAATTTCAGCAATTGATGAAGTGAATCTTTAGCAGCTGATTATGAGAGCAATTAATAAAAGGTGTAAAAAACCTTTATCGCCACAGAGATTGAAACCAAAAGGATACAACTCATCATCTTATGTAAAAGAATAAAAACATGCATAACATTTAAAGCACCTATCTAGAACCCATATCGCAAGAGATTTCTAAGAAATAGTGTGTGTTAATTCGCTTCAGTGTGATTAATTGCCTTTAAATATTAGAAAAAGCATGACATAACTAGTAGTTTTCATGTAATTTAATCAAAACGGAAAAACAACTTGTGAACTTTTGCAACATAAAATATAGATACTATAATATAGAGATAGAGATATAAACATATATGTACTTCTGATTAAGGGAAAAGAAAGTATAAATTTATAGAGCAGTTGCATAACACTAGTATAGTTAATGTGCAATAATACCTTTTCCTTCCAGTACTACAATGGTTTTACCCTGTTAATGGAGCAGAATTTTAGAGTTGTAGAGTCACAGTACAGTTTGGGTTGGAAGGGACCTTAGAGGACATCCAGTCTCCACATCTCATTCCTTCGCAATTTTGTGAAATCCAGTATTTTGCTGGTCTTTTGCCCCAGAATATAGTACCTAAAAACACCCCTCTCTGCGAGAACAGCATATATATACACCTGCCCATCAGAAGAAAAATGCTTCTGAAAGGAGAGTCACGTACAATATTGGAGATGACAAATCTAAGTAATAATGATACGTGCAGGTTTTTGCATTGCCTTGAAATGAAAATACCACTTTTAAAACCCCATCCAAACTGTATGAGTGAAGTTTAAAATTAATTGGTTATGTTTCCTACTGAATTGTTTCAAAAGTGCCCATAAGGATGATGAGGACTATCATCTCTCACTGAAGCCTTAAAATGGATATGAACACTCATTCCATAAAGGTCTACTTCCACTTCATTCTTTCGAATATATTTTTTATTTACAGGTGAATATTCCCTAGTACTCCTTTAAGCAAAGTTAACTATTTATAAATTCAATATTTTAATAAATACTGATAATAAATTTTTATCCATTTCATTCATTTGTAAGTAGTAGTCCACAAACTTAGAAGAATGATAAAACACATAGTTAAATGTTACTGAAATTATTTATACTTGATTTAAAAAATCAGTTTGTCAGTTTCATCTAAGGTGGATCAACACAGTGGTACACAATTTTGATTTCCTAATTAAAATCCTAATAAACATTCTTACTCTGATAAAGGGGGACATCAGCAACATAACATTATTGAGGATGCTTGCACATATGTTAGTGTTGCTTTCATTCACAGAGAAGGCAGTAGGTAGCTCACAAACCTAGATTTTTTTTCCATGCTCTGCATCTGATTCAGCACACTCAAGCTCCAACTGATGTTAACCAGCCTAGAAAGCAACGCCAAGGCTTACGTACTCAGTGCAATACCATCTAGTGAAGAATAGCGGAGGGATGAGGCCCAGCTGGCTTTATTTTTGAGAATAAAGTTTAGATCTTTGGTGAACTGGTAGAGAAATTTAATAAAAATGCCTTTCACATTTCATTCTTAAGGAAAGAATGGGAGAAATATTTAAGCTGAAATAGTTTCTCAGTTCTTCTCTATTAATAACTGTTGGCTCAAAAAGCTCTCAGCAGCTGGTAAGAAGCTGGTTGGATTTTGTCAATAGCACTGTGTTATCCTGAAAAGCAAAGCTAGTTACTAAAATCTGAATCACACATCCCTGTGTCCTTTCAGAAAGTACTACGTTTTAAAGGCCATATTTAGTTTCTAGCTTGTCATGCCTCATTTAACCCAGGAAACACGACCAGAGAAACATGTCATGGACTTCAAAACCTAATTTCTGAGAAATCTCAGCTGCTGACTTCACATAATGGAATCAGTCCCTGCAGGAAATAGGGCTGCATTTTATATTGGGCTGCTCATTTCTCACTTTTGCACTGGGCTATTGATATTAAAATTGCTATCACATTTTGCCTGCATGTGTGCAAGCACTACTTTCTCAAAGATGTGGTAATATGAAGTACCATGGAAGTACCACTCCTTAAAGCGATCAATAAGTCAAACTTGTGCAAACTTTCTTATTCAAGGAATCTCCCAGCTCTGCAGTTCTGTTTAAATAATGACTGCTTTTGGCTTCTCACTGGAAATAGGTCACTGTTAAACAAACACACCATTTTAATATAGATTCTATATATGGGTTTGATTATTTTTGGAATGTACTCTCTTCATTTGAAAGCTTCTTTGGATAGGTGATGTGTTTCCAACATCCAAATCCTGAACAAAGCCTTGTAGAGTTAACAAAGTATATCTATTAATAGCAAGAATTAGAATTAAAACAGATGACAGTAAGTAGATATGATAAGGAAAGGAAGCACCAGTGCAGAAGGAAGTATTGATAACTATACTGACTTTCTCTACAAATAGAGAGGAGGAGAAGGATCTGGAAACTCTTGATAAATGCTAAAGTAGCATACAGAGTAATTAACAATGGTAAAACTAGAATGCATAGAGATATTAAAATAATTTCATCTAATTTATATTTAATACAATGTAAGGGATTGGTAAGAATAATTTGCAATACTGTATGCCATTCTGGTCATCTTATTAGAGAGAAACACACAGTTCCATGTAACTGAAATGAGAGTTACAGAGCACTATTCAAAGTAGTTGCATAGGACTTTCCACATTTTGAAAAAGAAAATGAGAGATTTTGAACCAGGAGACAAACATTTTCAAGTGAACAGAAATGGCACCTGGTATAGAGATATTTTTAAAGAAAAAAAGGCTGCACTGAAAAAGAAAGTTAAAAATGAACCAATTACCCTTGAAACTTGGGCTGAATTTTTATGACAAAACCCAGATATTCTGGAAAAGAGAAGGCTGAGTTAGGAACTATTCTTTACTTTAGATTTGGATCTCAGTAATTTGACAACACTTGAAATTATTATAAGGCTACAGCTAAATTTTAAGGAAAGGCAATTGCATGACAGATGTCATAATGCTTTGTAGCTGTGCAGTCTTTTGGGCTGTGTTTAAACCCAAGTGTTCCAAAACCAAAAATTATGCTCCTTCAAGGCTTTTTGTGGCAAGTTCATTTTCTTCACTGTTGCAGCCTGTCAGAGACTGAAATGCTGTGGCTCACGGCTTAAACGTTGTTATGAAGGACTTTGGCAAAATTATATAAAGAAGATTTGACCACCAAATCCCACCCCTCCCTGAAGATGCCTCGTGAGGGGAACTTTAGACTGTGAGTTAAGTCACCTAAGCGAACGAGAGACAAGATAAAGGTGACAGTATGATTCTATTATCTCAGATCTAGGAGGAAGAATGTATCCACAAGAAATCCAGACTAGCAGCTGTCCTGAAAATCAACTCTGGCTGGATTTAGCCTAGGGGAGGCCATACCCCACAGGTTCATTCCCCCCACAACTGAGGAGGGGGTAGAAGTGTCTTTTGTGTGTGGGGTAACCTCTGGTCAGAGGCAGAGAACACCCATCCTCCCTTACACAAACTGGCTTAGCTGTGAAACCCCTCACCCCGGAAAGGCCACATCCACATGGAACATTCATGTGAGGGGCTGCTGAGGAGGTATTAAAATCCATCAATGGCCCCTGAATCACTCCCCAGACATTGCTGAGGCCTTGCACGAGAAGACTGCATGTGATGCAAAGTGATGTGACAGACCCAGAGTCTCTTGCAAGGCACTGTGTCAGACTTGCCCCTCCCCTCCCCAGTTTAAATACACATCCTCAAAAGCAAGGCACTGCTACACTTGTCTCTTTGAAAGACAGAACTTTTCCATTTATTTGCATATTCACTCACTTTTACTTAAATGTTTACATCTCGGCACCATATCTACTTCCTTTCTGATGGGTGCTGGGGAGCTCTGTGGTTAAGTCTTATCAGAAATCAAACTGTGTCATGTTTCCAGGTTGCTGAAAAGCTAATCTAACAATCTCACATCCACTGTAATATATCAGCCATGGAAAGTCCCCATCTGCACAACCCACAGTTAGGCAGGGTGACAGTGATGCCATACCTGTACTTCACCCAGGACTGAAAGAAAACAGTGGGATAAATTATAGCTATCCTTAAAAGAACATGAATGAAAATGCCTTGACTCCCAAGATAATGCCATAATTCAGTGACCATATATTTCTGAGTTTGTCTTTCTCAAATCTGTCCTTGTTTGGTTAGTCCCCATGCATGAAGAAAAGCTATTATTTGGTTTTGAACAATATTAAAAATTGAGAATAACAAATTGAACAATTCCCTTTGTGGATCCGACAAGCAGTGATTTGTCTACGGCCACTCAGAAAAATCTATAACTTTCTAAAAATAGGATCCTCTGAATAACATAGCAGAAAATTCTTTCTCTTGACTTCATTTCTAGCTGCTGGTAGAAGCAATCGTTTTATATTTATGAAACTATTCATGGAAGCTTTCATTCCTGGTAGCCTTCATCTTTCATTTGCTTAAACACCTTTTCTCATATGCTGTGAATAAAGTGAAAATATTCTCTCTTCAATCTCCAGTCTTTCAGTTCACCCTCAATAGCATTCCCTTGGTAGCTGATGACACCAGTGATATCAAGGGCATTTGCTTTTCCCTGTATTTTTTTAGAGTTGTTTCATCGTAGGCAATTTTTTCTTTAATGAATTTTGAAATTGAATTCAATTTCTTCCTTATTAAGCCCTTAATTCCAGTCATGGTATAAACCATACATGACTAAGAGTTTCTGTACAGAGCTCTTACATGTATTTTATATCACTGATCTTTTTCTTCATACTGATGCTTTCTGGTTCTAAAGATAGTGACAAAAAGATTTCTGAATTTCCGGACCACTAAGAATTTTATTTTTTTTTTTTCATTTAAAAACCAATAAATCATAAGAATAATTCATCCTTCTCCAACCTCATGTTGATGAATTATGGTTATATCTTAACCCTAGTAAAGTGTTTCAACTCCTTTTAAATACAAACTCAGAAAAATAAAGCCTAGAAGATGAGCCTGATAGGAGTAAAGTGTTTGAAAATTGAAATAAAGAAGCTAGTTTCATAACAGAACATCATGTTTTTCTTATCTATTTCTAAAAAAGTAATAAAGACAAGGTATTTATGTTAAAGATAGAATGCATAAGTGGTCAGCTAGTGCTGCTTTATTTGACATATTGAAGAAAAGGATTATACTTTTATAATAAAATTAAAGTAATAGGCTGATATAAAGGTAATGGAATTGGTTTGTACAGTAATGAAAAGATTATCATGTTAAACTACATAGATACACAGATACTGCTCAAAAGTGAACATCTAAACTAAGGAAAGTCATACGGAATCTCTCCTCAGAGAACAGAATCTCTGTACCTAATGTTGTTTCAGTCCTTAGTACAGATAAACTGTCTTCATTTTGATAAGTAAAAGTAAATTACACTTCTCAATTTCTGCATGCATAAGCTGCTGCTTTAGTTCATTATTTTTAGGACTATTGACTGGAGACTTACCTAGCAAAGTTAAAAGATATTATTAGTTGGTCCCTATTTAGTCTTCATTTAATTTGATTGTCATAAGGTTTAAGATTCCTTGTTTGCCTTGGCGACACACAGTGCAGGAAAAAGGCTATTGCAGACATAAACATGCCTGTGTTTATCAGGGTAGTTGGTGGTTTTGGAAATTGGTAGTGGATAATATTATATAAATTATTAGTTATGAAAGAATGAACCAGATTTATTTCATCAATTAAAAAAAAATCATTAATTTACCTCTTAAAAACCAGTCTGCCAATATAAAAATACTTCAAATTTACTTAATCTGCTCTTGACAGAAAATAGAGCCTTCAAAATTGATCATTTTTCAATTTTGCTAGGCAGATGAAGTGTTTCTGGAAAAATAAAACTGAATGTAGGAATGTCCCAGCAGATTATCAAGCCAACTAAAAGCTCAGTCTTTTTTCTGTTAATTTTGTAAATTGCCACATATTTAAATTCCTTCTTAATTTAGTATATTAATTCACTTTTGATTACCTTTATTTCTATCCTTAGAAAACTACTAACAGAAACAGGCACCTTTGAAATCTAATCTTTCTGATCAGACATTAGTCAAAACACATTTTATTTTTTGCACTTCTGCCCTCAAATCATAAGCATTTCAGCTTTAGCTTGAGAATTGCTGATTAGCATAATGAAACTTATCAAAATTTTTGGGTTCTTTTTTTTTTTGCCTTTGATGTAATGAATGTTCATCCATTTTCACTAGGATGTGCTGATAGGCATGAAATGTTCATTTACTAAATCTATCCTTCCTCTTCTGATGAACATTTTATACATCTTCACAATACCTCTTGCTTTTCAATAATGTCAATATCAAAATTGTACTTGGGATGCTGCTTCCTCTATATTATCTCTATTGTTAAATCAAAATACTGAAGCTGAAAAGCAGCATTGTCACAGTACAAAATAGCAAAAATCAAGAACTGGAGACATACAAGATATTTATAATAACACTTCCGTCTCTGTAAGGATTAATTCTAATTATAGTTAAAGGAATTTTTGGCCAGCTTGTGACTGTGTTATAACGTGCAATTTCTATTTCTTCCTATTATTAGAAATATGCGTTGTTACAGTGAATTTTGTACACGCAATAAAGGAATTAACAAAATTAAGCTGCTAAGCTTTTCTTGGTGCATTTTATGCATTTCATGCAAATATAAAAGAAATATAGATTCATAACTTAATCCTACATACCTGATATTTCTTCCCCATTCTTCTCACAGGCATACCAGTGAAAGAGTCAATATTTAAAAGATTTCACCACAGTAATCGCATCCCAGAAAACACCATGGCAGCAGTTTACACAAAGTTAAGCAAGCCATGGTAATTGTAAAGCCTCCTTAATGTCAATCTTTAATAAAGGAAGAAGAATAAAGGAAAAAATTAATATTCAATAATTGACTTATTTAGTTAATCTAACTTCATGTATGATGATAACTTCAGATGTCAAACCTTACACATGAGATAAACTACCTAATCATTTGCTAGGAAAAATAACTTCAGGCTATAGTAATGCAGAATGACCATCTTGTTGCTTGAGATTTATCAAAAAGATTGAAAACATTCTAATTTCTACAGTCCCCTGAACAAATATGTAAATACAAACTTTCAAAATTCTTCATGTATATCTTCTCGTATGTGACAAAACGAAGGTGTGTCTGCATACAGCTGCATGTCTTCCTCTTACAGGGTCACAATGTAGACATTACCTGATGGTTTTTTTTCCATTTTTTCCTTGGGAATACCAGTTGTAAAAGTGCAATACTTCTGGCTGTATTATAACTATGAAACTCTTCATAACCTGCTGAAAGACTTCTGCTTCACCTATTCCTATTTTTAGCATCACTGACTTCTGGAGATAAAAGCAGAATTCTGTTTCTTGGAGAGCTTTATATTTAACATTTCCTTCTTTTTTCTTTTTTTCTTTTTTTCCTTTGAATCATTAAATTAAGCTTCTTATCCCTAATTACAGCCATAATTTTTTGTATATGAAATGGAAAAAATGAACAAGCAAAAGCACTGATCAATCTGAATGTGTTGCTTTTATTTTAGTTTAACTGTTAGGATCTCAACAAAACACAGATACTTAATTAATTATTTACAAAGCTGGTTGGAATTAAATGGATCCCAGAATACATTTGTATTTAGATCCAACTACATATTTCTCACATTATTCCATCAAAATATTTTCAGGTCTGTATTCTTCCTGTGAAAATAGATGTATTAGATGAGTATTATAATCATTCACGTTACAGTTTCTGAAAACTTGCTTCATAATACCTTAATACTATGGGTAACTTAAATAATGACTTAATGTTAGGTACTATTGCTCACTGTTTTCTATATAGTTTTCCTACTTATGACCAGTAACCATGCAATTTTATTTGAATTATATTCAAATAAATGAATTTAAAATAAAATTACAGATTGGAGATATCAGACAGCATGTGGTATGGTACATAAGAGAAATTGTACATGCTTCAATCTATCCTCAAGCTCTTGAAATAATCTCCTTTTCTTGCCAATATTTTTTTGTGGGTCACTTTGTTCAGTTCTGATGATAAAAAGGCAAGCAATCCATGATATGCCCATTTTGAGTTGTCCTCAAAAAAACCCCCCCAAAAAAACAGGTGCATGATCAACAAACTAAAATTGTCTTTGCAGTTCCATAAAATAGAACTATTATTAATTTCTGACTTACATGCATAGATAGAACACTATTCTGCTTTTGGATTGAATTGAGGATTTAAGCTGTTAAAATAAAAGTTGAAAATGCATTTCAGGCTAAGTTTAAAAAAAAAATATTTCTCATATCTTACACTTTGAGAAGACTTCAACTCCAAGAGTCCAGTTCAATCACATACAAATGTAGGTTTATATAAAGTTTGCTCTTATCCTTTTACAAAGATATCCTGCAGCCTTTTTTTCTATCTTTCATATAGTGAATGAGAAACAATAACATTTTTTTCATTGTATGCAGCTTCTTTAGATTCCTCAAGAACACCAAAAACTTGCAGCAGAGAATTTCCTCATCTGGTCTTTTCAACAGTTTGACTTATTTGCTTTAACTTTCAAAAGTGACATCTCCATTCACAACATTAAACCAGTGGGACTGCCCCAATATGGAAAATATAACAATTCATCATTACATGCTTTTTACTGTTCTCTGTAGCCAGAAAATTTGCAACACTTCTGCTCCATTCTTACGGTTTTGTCTTTCCAAGGGTCTTATGGGTGTTAGTTATCACTCTTTCAAAAGCAGAAATGCTATAAACTTCATCATCATCATCATCATCATCATCATCATCATCAATCTATAGATATATAAATATAATAAACAACTATGAATTGTAAAGAGGCATCATTTTTAAAGTGTTTGATTTGTCTGGGCATTTATCATATAACCAGAAGAAAACACAGTTATATAGAAACCAAGACTGTCTCCTATTCAACTATGGAGAATCATAATAATGTCAGATAACTTATTTACAAGTTTTTGATGTATTTTCATGAATAGATGAAAATTTTAATTATAATACTGCTTGCATAATAAAGACTTTTAAAATAGGTATTTCATCAGCAAGGATTTAATCAGAAAATACAAACAAACATTTCATCAAACTACGTGTTAGTTAAAATATTCCATGAAATATTACTTGGTGTTCTTGTATGCATTTAAAAGCTCATTTAGAACTAATAAACTGAATTAAAATATTACTAGATGCAGTATTTCATGCCAAAGGAAAACAAATTTCAGATGAATTTTCATAATAAGTAGATTAACTGACATCACGAAAACACCACAGCAAGGGAAAACCCATCAGCTCTATCAAGGAGCTAAAGAGTATTTCTGCTAAAGTCCACCTTTTTACACTTTCATAAGAAGGGGTGCTCTGAGAAATCTCTGTGTTGCTATGTGGTTGATGCAGACTTTATTTATTTGCAGTGTGTACTGAAGTGATTTACCAAGGAATGTTGTCTATGCGGTTTGGTTTTTAAAATAAAGTCCCACATGCTCTATTTCTTGCCGCCTCAGAATATATGTTGCATAGCTTTTAAAGATGGAGAAGGAGCTTGAGGAAAAATAGCAAAAGTTTTCAAGAGGAGATAGGTAATTTTGTGGAAAATTCTGGCATGACTCAAGCAATATAGTTTTTTTTAATTAATCTGCTTTATTTGCTAAGCACTGTGCAGAGAAGGCGCTGAGCGAAACGCATTTCAAGAACAGTAATATGGAAGTGTTTGTGGATTGCAAAGGAAGTTATTTGGTGTGAGGGAAGATTTATGGTTGTTGAAACAAATTTCAGCTCCATAAGATGTCACCCAGCACAAAGTTTGAAGGTATTTCACAGGCAAGTAATTATGGTACCTTGGAGGAGGAAGGTGGAGGATGGTGAGGAGGGGGCTAATTGGGCCAAACAGCTACATAAATAGAATATGATTAGAGCTGGACCATACATTTATTTGTTCCAAAAACAAAACAGCTAACAAAATGGTTCAGTCCTAAGTTATTTACATAGGCTTAATTACATTATAAAGACAGTGAACTGTTCAGGACTTAGACCCCTGTCATTTGGTAATTAGCACTTTACAATGTCCTGCTGAAAAACACCTCTGGTAGCCTGAAAGAGGCAGAGTTGTCTGAGCAATGCCCCCACCTAGTGATGCAACCCAAAAGCAGCTGGAATTGCACTGGATACCCTGCACAGGAACAAGCCAGGGGCAGGAATACATCAGGAGCTTGTTCCCCGCTGTCAGCTTGCAAACACACATTGAATGTTCTGTAATGTGACCAACACACAGAGGGCTATTATATTCTCTGCTAGCTTCTATATTTCTCCTGAAAATTCAGGCTGTCTGAATTCCTGCACACCTGAAAAGGAGGAAGTTAGCTTTATTCTATGGCATTTGAAGTATGTTTTTCCACCTGGCTAAATGTGTGGCCACCAAAATTCATATAATACAGTTCTAAGCAGAAAGTTGCCAAAATACACCAAGCAGTTGGAAAGTAATAAATGCACTTTAAATACAACCGCTGAGGGAGTCATGAGTTAATCTCAGAATAGGTAAACAGCAATGTTCCAGGACAATATCCTTATTTTTGCACTAGCATACCCCTGAATATAATATTCTCAAGAAACCTTGAGTAATTTTTGTTTCCAAACAAAATCACTTCTTGATCTTTAGTTTTTCAACTTTTGAAAGTGAACTAGTCTTGAACATGTACAATATCACTAATGACTTAGTGATACGGGACTTATAAGTCCCAAAGTTTATGTTTTTAGCATGTTTATCTACTTCACATATGATGCAGAAGTGGCCAGTTTCCAAGGTCAAAGTAAATAATGCTTAATTAATCCATTTAAATTGGTGTTTTTTTTAAAAAGGTGCTAATAAAAATACATTTTTATTAACATATCAGAAACCATCCATTTCAAAACATTGTGAATTTCATATTTCTGAAAATGGCAATCCATTGACTTCTTGAGGGTTTCTCCTTTTGCTAGGCCTAAGTGGAGACTAGTCATATACTTGGCAAGAGAAAAGACCCCTTGAAACCCCAAATATTTTTTCAGTTTAGATTTACCAGATGCTACACTATAAAAGTACATCTATTATTTCTATGAAATCTGGTTCTAGGGTTTTCTTTCTTGTTCTTGTCCAGAAGAAACACCTTTTTAGCAGCTAAGATAGATACAAGAAGTATCTATACACAATTAATTTCCAGAATAACTGTTATCCTGAAAGAGACGGGAAGTTGCTAAGTAGGTTTTTTTCCTCTTATTTTTCTTTTTTTTCCTTTTCTTTTTAATTTATAATTTGAATATCTGTATCGTGCCCCAGGCTTACTGAATGTTTCCATTGTCTTTTGCCATTTTACTCTCTGATGATCCACATTCTTTTAAAATTAATTAGACTGTGAAATAAGTTGTCTTCTATCTCTGAGGCAAAAATGCGAAACATTATTTGCTCATATAATCTGTATAATATGGAAATATGTCTGACAAAATCTGTTTCCCTAATGCTGTCAGGCAACCAGCCCATTTAACTCTCAACTTGCACTGCATCAGTGGATTTTGTTATGGATTTGTTTGGACATGGATAAGGAAAATGTACATTTTCCTCAACTCTTCAAATGGAAAAAAGCATATGTATTACAAAATCAGATACCAAGCACAAATTTGTCCTTACTGGATTAAACTAGATATGTTTTAATCAATCACAATCTTGTAACTAACTTTCCTCCAATAGGGGAGGAAATCTGACTTGAGGCAGCTGCACTTCTGAGACCTGTGAGCTGCAGAGTGGAATGATCATTATTCCATAGTAATGGCTAGTACTTACTTTGTTAGTTGCCCTGTCTCTATAGACCAGTACATAAGTAAATAAGAAAAGATCGAGAATCTAGCACAAAAATGCTGATACTTTTCAAAAATGTAATTTAGATTAAATTAGTCTTTACAGCGAATTATAACATCTATTTTATTAATGCTCTGTAGACTTGTTAAATTGTTTCCTACCATGTTTGCTAATCATCATTCTAGGGGAAGGCTAGAAATATGGCAACGTATTGGAAAAGCAGAGAAGCATTTGATGCATTTCCAGCTGCCAGCTAGCAAAGTTCTTCGAGGTACAATTATGTTGTTACTTGGAAAACTAAAATATTTAATCAGAAAATTACTACACTAAAGATCTCAAGTGCATTTCAGTGTCTTCTACAAATTTCAGACAGAAGCCTGCTTCCTCCTGCCTCTGCCTCTATTCCTCTCAAAAAACCCATATGACACATCTGTTGCAGCCTACCCAGAAATTTGCCAATTTCAGACTACTTTGAACTGAAAAAGAGAGAAAAAGCTTTTATGGGTAATGTCCTGCCAAGTATTATGTCTCTTATATATCAGTTAGTAGCAGCTGTGGCAGAAGAGCATGAGGATAGATTTAATTCCTGATAGGCCATTTAGTACTTTATGGGTCATAACAAACACCTTAAATTCCATCTGGAGACCATGAGTCAGTCACTGTAAACACCACAGAAGTACATCAACACTCCCAGTAAAATATCATCTTCTACTTCTCAATAGTAAGTGACTATTTTGTACCACATCTGTGTCAGCTCTAACAGACTTCAAGCCATAATAAAGTGAAGTGAAAAGTGTATTTTTTGGTAAGAAAATGACTCCCTATCCTTGTGGAAAGGAAACAAACAAAAAATCCCCTACAATAATAACAAACCAACAACAAAAAAAACCAAAAAAGCAAAACACAAAACCAAACCAAACCAAAAAAAAAAACCAAAACCCAAACAAGCAAGCAAACAAACAAAGCAAAACAAAGCAAAACAACCCCCCCCCAAAAAAAAACCAACCAAAACCAAAAGCAAACCACAAAAAAATTCATAGCATGAGAGAGAAACTTGAGACTACTGGTAAAAATACTGACTTCCATAATGTGACCTAAATATAATAATGATGATGGAGAACTATGCTGCCACTAATGATTTTAATGAGGACTGACAAATACATCCATCTTTGGTAACTGAATATGCACCCACTCCTGTCTGAGTTTTATCTAGGATGTGTTTTCTGTTACATTATGTGGCTTGTGAATTGTGTCATTTTCAAAGAGAAGCAAGACAGGTAGTTCTGCATCAATGGAGCAAGGAAAATGTTTTCGATGTCTGCTGTTAAATACCCTGTGGCAACTGATAGGGATAGATGTTTTTTATCCAAATCTTAAGACTGGATGCTGCCATCTGTAAACTACTGTATGCTCCCTGTGTTGGATCATTTTTGTCCTATTTCTTTATTCCAAAAATTTTCTGTTAAAGTCCTCATGAGTCAACCAAGGCTCTCATACCTGTTCTGAAACATAGTTGCTTTATTTCAGGTCTTTGTAACAATTTTATGATTCTATTGTACCAATACTTGTCTTATTGATCAGTGATCAGTATGTATGAACAAATATAAATGGAGACAAAATGTTTAGATTAAAAATTTTGTGGTGTTAATTTTATGTTGAGACTAAATGATGTCAGATTTTTATGTTGTCAGTTAAACAAATACGCTTTTTCCATCAAAGGTTACCCATTATTTTAATTATTCTGAAAAGCTTTTTCTTTAAATAAAACAAAAAGTCTAAATCTTTTTCCTCCTTCCTACACACACATGGTACTTTGTCAAAACATGAGCACCCCAACTGTGTCATTGTGTGCGTGTCATTAGCAGCATGATACTTAGAAAGCTCTAACATTCATCAGATCCTAAATTCATATGCACATATATCCTCTAGAACCCTAGAGAGCTACTACTGTGCTTCATTAAGTGGATAAAAAGAACGGGTCTACATGACAGAGAGAAATAAGCAGCTTTGTGCTGTTGCTGCAGACACAACAGCCAGAGGTTGTTTAGCCAACATGACATACTCCACTCCAGATTTTATGACATTATATAGAAACTACACTTTCTCCATTTGTTACATTTCTTCAATAGCTTGAAATATTCTGTTTTGCAGAATCTTTGTTTCAGTGGCAAAAGGCACCTATGTTCAGCTTCAAATGCCCATTAGCTTCCGTATTTCATGGTTCCAAACTCAACATGGTAACAACGTTGATTCTCAAATACTCTACTAAATCCCAAGTGCAAAATGTGTATCCACATCTTCAATGTTTTCAAAATTAGGGCAGCAATACTGAAGAAAATTGATACTGCATAAAGTGAAGCATAGTTAGTTTCCTACAAAATTAATACACAATTTCAATGACTTTTAAAAAGACACACAAAATAAAAAATATGGAAAAAAAAATTAAACATTACATATGGTGATTGAACATGTTAACAAATATAACTGGGCTCACAGTTTTATACATGTAGCAGAAAAATGCATGACATATATTGACTATACTAGCTGGTTGTTACCTATGCCATACACAGATACAGGTTTTACCGTAGTTACAATGAAAGATCCTCACACAACCCTGTTGCTAAATATGATACCATTTGAGGGTTTCAAGCAGGCCTGTCATTCAGCGTGATTAGTGCAGTTCACAATCATACCCAGTGATTATTTCACCTTTTGGACTCCTACACTGTTGCTTTTGGGGAGAGGCAGCGGGGTGTCCCGGTGTGCTGTAGCCTTCCAGGAAGAAGCGTCCCCTCAAGGAATGGCTTTTCCAAAGGCCCCAGCAACCCCCTAAGCAACAGGGTGATTTCAGCAAGTGTAGCAGATTTCTCTGCTAAATGATTTCAGGTCCTGTGATTCAGCTCTTGCAAACTCACTCGAGGGCAACTCGGCGACAGAGAGAGAGAGGGGCATCATATGGCATTTCCACAAGATAACCTTTATTGTTCAGCAGCTCTTGTGAAGGAAAAGGCCAGGGACAGCAGTTCCACCCTGCCCAAAGGCAGAGGCATGGCTCTTTTATGGAGAAGGCAGGGGGTGGGGTGGCAGTCGATTAGCTATTTGGGTACAAGGCATTACCACAGAGAAGCAGGGTACACTGGGTAGTCATCATGGGTGGTCACCATGACCTAGAGTTGGGTTTCTTATCTCTGAGTCCTTTTGCCCTCAGGCTTTTCTTCTAAGCAGTGCAGAGGGCTGAGTCAAGGGCTCGGAGCTCTCCACACTACACAAGGCAAATATATCTGGGGTCCTTATCGTTTTAAAATCTTTTTAATTGGCTTTGAAAGGAGATGATCACAATTAAATCCATCCAATTTTATTTTAGAATCATTATGTGTGATGTCTAAGACAAATGTATTGCACGAAGAATGCAGAATGAATCACAGAACTAGTTACATTAATCTTTATCTAAATTTTAATTACTTGAATCATCTCTTAAGCCATGAGGTAAAACTTTGCATATCTCTAAAGCACCAAGAATCTATAGCCTACAGTTTGGTGTATTATCGATTCACTTAAAAAAATAAATTGAGAAAACATCAAGGAAGTCTTTCTTAAAAAAAAAAAAAAGTGATATTATTAAGTAACAAAAAGTAATATTATATTATTATAAGTTTTATTGTTAATGTGACCTGTCTCTATAAGTCAAACAACAAAAATAAATGAAACTCAAAAGCCAGCAGTGTCCATTATTAGACTTAGTTAAGACTGCAGATTGAGGGAGATAGGAGTACATAATTCATTGCAATGCATGCTGCTTGTACAAAATGCTCCTATTGATCAGCTTCCCAGGGATTCCCAGAGACAATGTCCTTAAGTCTCAATAAAGCGTTCTGACAGGAGTAAGCTCCAGCAGGGATTAAATATTACACAGTATTTACAGGCAGTTAAGTGCTCCGTGTTTAGACACCTGCCTTGCAATCAGCCATTGTAGAACACAGTTTACCTTGTAAAGGACCCTATTGCAAAGACAGAGCTAAAAGTCTCAGACATGAGTCTCTAACATATTACAGACTCCAAAATGCTCTAACATGATCCTGCCCAGTTACTCCTGACTATTAGCATAGTTTCACCACATTGCAGCAATTATGATACCAAAACCCCACATCTTTTAAAGTAAAATGTTTTTTCACTTTTTCAAAGAATGAGAATTAAGGACGGTATGTGCAAAACCTTCGCTGGCTTAATTTCCTTCCCCTCCTTCCCTATAGGAGGATTTTATTTGAAATACTTATTCCTGAATTCCTGACACTTTTCCAGATAATCTTTGTGTATATCTACTCATTAACTGTGCTGTTCTGCCTCAACATAAGGGGATAAAACTAGGAAGAACACCAGGAGAGGTATGAGAAGAGTGTAGCACAACCATGGCTACAGTGAATCTTACTGGTACTAGACAACATAACTACTTTATTGTCTTGTGACTGTGGCCTTGCTAAAAATTGTCCTTAACACAATGATATAGTGTTAAGACTGAAACTCTACTTTCCAGTTTGTTCCTTGATGTGACACAATACATAATACAAAGATTTACTATAAAAATTTTCAAAATTAAAGGAAAAAAAGCAGCTGAGCCTATCAGTGAGTTATTTTAAATCCTTCTTCTGTGTCTCTGAGAGTGTTTTGCTGTGAGTAGGTAAATTGTTATTCTGTTTTGCTGCATAGGGCATTATCTTCTTACATTTCTAAAAAAGAAGGATAATATTAGTTTTTCTCTCTAGACATGGGAATGATCGTGCTCGCTGTCTGCCTGACCGAGCCACTGCCACCTGCACCCAGCCTGGAGCCGCCGCCGTCATGTGTTCCGCAGCAGCCTCACAGCCATCGCTGCCCACAGCCACCGCACTCCGACCCTCACCGCCTGCAGCTGCTCCTTGAGCGCGCCCATAGCCACAGCAGCCTGGTCCTGTTCCTGGTCCTGTTCCTGTTCCTGGTCCTGGTCCTGGTCCTGGTCCTGTTCCTGGTCCTGGTCCTGGTCCTGTTCCTGGTCCTGTTCCTATTCCTGATCCTGTTCCTGTTCCTGTTCCTGTTCCTGGTCCTGTTCCTGGTCCTGTTCCTGTTCCTGATCCTGTTCCTGATCCTGTTCCTGTTCCTGGTCCTGTTCCTGGTCCTGTTCCTGGTCCTGTTCCTATTCCTGATCCTGTTCCTGTTCCTGTTCCTGGTCCTGTTCCTGGTCCTGTTCCTGTTCCTGATCCTGTTCCTGTTCCTGTTCCTGTTCCTGGTCCTGTTCCTGGTCCTGTTCCTGGTCCTGTTCCTATTCCTGATCCTGTTCCTGTTCCTGTTCCTGGTCCTGTTCCTGGTCCTGTTCCTGTTCCTGATCCTGTTCCTGTTCCTGTTCCTGTTCCTGGTCCTGTTCCTGGTCCTGTTCCTGGTCCTGTTCCTATTCCTGATCCTGTTCCTGTTCCTGTTCCTGGTCCTGTTCCTGGTCCTGTTCCTGTTCCTGATCCTGTTCCTGTTCCTGTTCCTGTTCCTGGTCCTGTTCCTGGTCCTGTTCCTGGTCCTGTTCCTATTCCTGATCCTGTTCCTGTTCCTGTTCCTGGTCCTGTTCCTGGTCCTGTTCCTGTTCCTGATCCTGTTCCTGTTCCTGTTCCTGTTCCTGGTCCTGTTCCTGGTCCTGTTCCTGGTCCTGTTCCTATTCCTGATCCTGTTCCTGTTCCTGTTCCTGGTCCTGTTCCTGGTCCTGTTCCTGTTCCTGGTCCTGTTCAAGTTCGTGTTCCTGGTCCTGGTCCTGTTCCTGTTCCTGGTCCTGGTCCTGGTCCTGTTCCTATTCCTGATCCTGTTCCTGGTCCTGTTCCTGGTCCTGGTCCTGGTCCTGTTCGTAGCCCATGGAAGGCACACGCAGCTGCTGCTGTTCGGAAGTCGCGCCCAGCCTGCCACGGGAGCTATGCAGACTCCGCAGCTCGCAGCGCACACGCTCCATCTGCCAAACTCTCGCCGATGGGCGCCTGGGGTACAGTGGTAACGATCTGTCCAATGTTCTCTTTCTCTCTCTCTTTTTCTCTCTTCAT
This sequence comes from Origma solitaria, assembly GCA_013397895.1. Taxonomy (NCBI): domain Eukaryota; kingdom Metazoa; phylum Chordata; class Aves; order Passeriformes; family Acanthizidae; genus Origma; species Origma solitaria. The sequence continues at coordinate 642,696 of VZRL01001565.1, read as the reverse complement.
TCCTTTTCCTGTCCCCCTTTGGTAGGAACACTTACCCTTCTTTATCAATAAGCAGTTTTTCAAATATATTCAGATATCCCCACATTTACGCTTTATTTTTTGTCCGAGAAATCTATTGAAAAGAGTCTTTCCCAACTCCCCTCTTTTTACAGCGGGATGGGATAACCTTATCAAGGTATATTATTCCAGATCCTGCTTAACAATGCTTAAAATTTTTGTTTGATTTTTACTTAGGTCATCAATATGAAGGTCATTACATTGCCAGAAAGATGATCATTATGTAAAGTCCAGGGCACTGCCCTTTATTTAGCTGTGCTAGCATGCAGCTATCAGTCTATAAAAAGAACTACTGGACAATCATGCATACTAATTGAAACCATTGGTCCTGATAACATAAAAACATCTTTTTTCAAACTTCTTTGGAAAACACAGGGTTTTTTTAAGTCACTCAGTGACATAAAAGGCTCCCATTTTTTTCACTTCAGGAGATACAGTACTTGCTTAAATATATAGAAGTAAAATTATAAACCTTCAACTAAAAATTTTATTTTAAAATATTTTAAATATCACAGTAGTGTATGATCACCTGTAGTAAAAAAAAAGATCCAAGAAAGGGATATTGTTTAAGAAAAAGGTCTGTGAGACACTCTGCACTGATGTAGGTGTTAGTGACATGGGTTGATAGCAGTGTAAAAGAACTTCCCTTGTGGTTATTTAATGCAGTTACAAGATTAGGCCTGCTTTGAAACAGGATCTTACAAAAATGTCTACTGTTTGAAGAACAGTACTGCAACATCCTTTCAAGCTTCACTTGTATACTCCAGTGTCTCTTATTTACTGCTCAAAATCTAGCTTTCACCTCTTACAGTGATATTTAAATTACCACATTGGTAAAATCTGTGCCTTTTTTGGCACTGAAAATTCTAATCAAAGCTGGATACTATGGGGCAGATTATTCTCAACAGGACAGGTTAACTACAGCATATTCAGTTTCTTTACTGTACTTGCATGGAATGGAATTTTTATTCAACAAGTCATTTTGGTATAATCTAATGTTATGCCTAACAAACAAACACATAGGGATTTCATTTTGCTCTTCATTAATCAAGTCAGAATGCTTAGGGTTTGGTTTTGGTTTTTTATTTGATAAAATGCTATTTGATAACAACTGTTGTAAGAAAACAAAGGACATTGTTCAAATCTCTAAAAGAATGAAAGAATTCAGTGACAAAACTGAAGTGAATAGAGAAGGGAAGAAAGTTTCCTTATCACTGTCATTTCAATAATCAAACTTGCAATGATTTGAAACATTGCATCAGGACAGCTGAGGGAATAATAAAGAACAGCTGAAGGTTTTGGCAGAGATAAGAAAATCCTGCAGCTGTGTTATCAGATAAAAGGTAAAACAGAACTCCAATTTTTAGAAGACTGTAAATATTTTCCTCTTCCTACACCTGACACACTTTGATTAATATAAAATAGTCTTTTATTTTCCCACTTCTCTAAAGATATTTGTACACTAAGTATTTAATTTATCCATATTAGTGCTTCCATAGCAAATAGGTAAACATTAGCATCTCTTCTAATTTTAAAAATAGGCAGTATTTCCTTGCAATTTAAATTTTATCAGGGAATTGACATATTCAAACCATATACTGAGACTTCTAACTTGAGCTAGAAATTTACCTTAATGAAATTGAGCAGAAGGAACACAAAAAATTATTCCACTAAGTGAAAAAAGTCAGAAATTAAACTAGTGACAAATCTGCTACTTGATTTGGAAAATAAAAACATATATCACTTGCAAACTCCCAGAAAACATGTTATTCCAGATGTTTTTCCTACTGCGTAACACCTGTAAGTACTGGTTACAGAATGCAGAATCATTTAGGGAGGAAGGTACTTATTGGGATTTTGCCCTATCTCCCTGTCAGCTAGAGCAGGTTGCCCAGCATCCTTGTTCAACAGGGTTCTAAAAATCTCCACAGATGGATATCCGCCATGACCCACCAAGTAGGTTGGTCAGCAGATCTATTTGACAAGTCCTTGTCTCAAAAGTGAGAGCCTTCATCTTCGGGTGTATTTTTCACTTCTCTTCAGGTGAAATTGCCATTTCAGTAGAGGGGTTTGTTGAATGAGAAGAACTTTCCAACATTTGTAGATTATCAAATATTTTTCAGATATTAACACTGATAGACCACTGAAATACAAAATAAAACTGTACTATATGTATGTATTCTGTAATATTCAATATTTTTATAAGAGTGTAATTGGAATATTTACCTTTTTCAAATAAGAATGAAATTGTATTGCTTGGAAATACTGAGAAATAGAATTACTTATTATTCTAATGGCCAGTAAAACTTCAAGAGCTAATGGAAAGTTTGAAATGTACTGGTTTAGCTGGAGGACTGTTACCCAAAGGGAAGGAAAAAAAGTCCCTTCTAATATGACCTAAATAAACCATCTCAAGTGGTGAAATAGGATTCTTTTTGCATTTATATTTCTCTTGGTGATGACAATTAGCAAAGTTGGCAATAGTATATGTGCCTTTGCAATGAGAATATTTGTCTGCTAAGAACCAGACTGAGATCTCTCTTTCCTTCCCCAAGAAGACTAATGTTTGAGTATTCACTCAGTTAGAACCACTGATCTCTCAGATATAAAATACTTTGCCTTTATAACCTAGAGAAGTACAAGAATGTATTTTACAGACCTTTAATAGTAAAGTATACCGAACCATCAACCTGGTTTTTGGGCTTACATTTATAATGTGGGTGAGTTTCCATATGAAGTTATTTGTTCTTGGTGCTGCAAGGTCAAATATTTCCACATTATTCAAGGTAGTATTTAATTTATTCATTAAGCCAAAGCCACTGAAAATTTTTACTCGCTTGAAAAATGCAAGTGAAGACAATAAAAGGAGAGTATGAAACTCAAGGTAAAAGCCTAGCTAAGACCCAGTGTGGCAACATCAACAATTTACTTGCACTAATTTCCACCCTGGAGCCTATAAAAGAAAGCAGGGTGTAACCTGCAAAAGGTAAAATGTAAGTACAACATCACACGAATCATTGGTGAGAGGAAACAATGATCATTCTTAATTATATATATCATTTAATTAAAATGCTACAATTTAAAATACGGAAAATAAATCAGGAAAGAAAAAAGGAGGCAACTGAGTAAAATATTTTATAAAAGTTTTAAGAAGTTTGTGCCATGCCATCACCTGTCTCTAGGCCCTATGGTTTACACCAACAGCAAACATCTGCCTGCACAACAATAAAGGTATTTTAAATGCCTTTTAAATTTAAATCTAGTTATAAATTCCCTTCAGCTTTAGAGCACTTAAGCATGTTATTAGAATTATCATGATATTAGCTATGCTCACACCAAAAGCCTTTGATAAGGATCATCAACTACGAAATGCATTTCAGTATCAAACTATATGCATTTTGCATTTGATTGCTCTCTAGTTCCAAGGAGCTAGACTTTTACTCACAGTATTCCATTTTCCCCAGAAACAGCTGGGTTATATCACCAGACTTTATTTTACCACCAGAAAGTCAAAATATTTCCATCAGATTTCTCAACAGAAGAAACAGATGGCCTTGTCCATGGAAAAGAATGATAATAGGATGCCTAGTCAGCACTCACGAAGAAGGCTTTGATAGTCACTGGAGCACAGCAATACTTCAGCACACAAATAAAGAGAACTACTTTTTTCCATGCTGGAATGCTTTGACAGTGGAACATTAAAGAAATGGCAGTCCTGATCCCAGCGGAGAAACTGATCCTCAGAAACAAAAACACACACTCTTCTGCACTACTGCACAGCAGAACTAAATCAACTCCCAAACCTCTTTGAAAACAAATTAAGTATTCTAGGCTGGACTGTAATAAGTAAAGTGTGTCCATGTCTTTGAGAAGTGCTGCCATAGAAAGCTTGGTGAACAGGTTTTTCAAGGAACCAAATTTCAGAAGCAGAGGACCTGAGAGGTTGCAGACTGCACTCCTCATGCTCCCCACATGAGGTTTTTTCCTCTCAAGGCTCTGTCAGACTTCCTTCTGTTCAAACTGCTGTGATGGGAGTGCTCCATAAGAAGAAACAACACTTAGAATGAAAATGTGTTTTGAGGAAAAAACCCAGCTATTGAGAGGAGGAAAAAGCTCTTCCTTCTTTACTTCCAAGGGAATGATGAAAATGACAGCAGCTGAATGGATAATTAAATATCTAAAAGCACTATCAGGAAAATCTAGCCAGATCTAAGCAATCCTATGGGTTTCACAAGTAGCTAATACAGGAATAAGTGAATAAAATTGCATTAACACTGCTGTAGTTTTTATAACTTAAATTCCAGATATGACCTCCTGCAGCACTAGTTTATGATCTGCATCCGTCAGACTCTACAGAACGCAGAACTGTGGATTCTGACCTTTTTAATTTTTTTAAGTCGAGGTTTTCAGTTTTTTTACAGCTGCTCCCAAATTCATAATAAATTGATACGTGCATGTAAACACAGCAACAGGTACTTAACAAACCAATGGTATTTCACTTTTACATTTGTGTAAACAAATCAAGGAAATAAAAAACTGTCCCTAGAATTTCAGTACATTTATTCAACGTGCTATGGTCTAGAAACTGTTATCTGTTAAGCACTGTCTGTATTTTAGATGGCATTAAATGCAACAAGTTGGTCACTCAAGTTTTCTAGAGTTAAGCTGTTTCATTCATTTTTTAATGGGATAAAGTAAATACATTAACTTAAAATCTTTAATCCTGCCCCAAGCTAGTTAAAACTAATAAAAAATTGGACATAGGTTTTATTCTACAGAATAGTTAAGATTTTGTTTCCATTCCCCTATTTATTCTGACACAGAATTATTCTAATCACCAAGTGCAGTGTTTGATGACTGCAAACTGCTCTGAATTTCAAGAGAATAAATAATTGTTATTGTCAACAGGAAACAGTTCATTATATTCAGTAGGGCAAACTATGTTTCCAGTCACAATTTGGTGAATCTGCATTCATACACTAAATTGCAGAGTTGCACCACATTTACACTTGTAATGCAAAAAGAATTTTTAGATCATATTTTTTCTTGAAGTTTTAATCGCTCTTTAGGAAACATCGAATTGGTGACTTTTTGGAGTCTAACTATCTATATTTTTAGCATTGAATGCACTTAATTGTAGTGTTTCTCTTCATTTATGGTCGTGGTTTGCCACAGCACTTTTGGCCTGTAATTGCATTTAATCATTTTTGCCTATTTCTTTTCACTATACCTGTACAGTTCATTAAGCTGGGGCTGTGAGTTGCTCTGCTGATTCCATGTAGCACAGAGATTTGTGCATTATCTTTTATAAAAGACACTCAGTAACCTGGCACTTATTTCAAGTGATTCAAGTGACTCTAAGCTTTTCTTAGAGTTCATAGAAACCGTATGGATTCCTACTCAGAAAAAGAGACAAATACAATTTGCAAAAATCTGCTTAGCTGGCTGACCAGCTCTTTCAACTTCGCACCAGTAAGAAGAAAACTTAAAAATAGGTCAGATACTTATCACAGTTACTGCTTTCAGATCTCATACAATAATTATCCCTGCTATTACCAAAAAGTCATTTGAGGCAAAATTAACACTTTCTATCTAAGAACAACATCGTATTACTAGCCTAGCTCATTTTTTTAATAAATCTTGATATTCAGAGATCTAGTATCACATCGAAATAAATTCACTTTGTTACATTTAATCAATTTATTTTTCACTGGTAGAGCTATAAAGCTCGTCAAAGATTTCTCAGGAAAAAGAATGACCGTATTAACGTTGTCATTAATAAAATGTTAAAGGCGTACCAGTTCCTTGCTAACTATAACTCTGATCCAATATTAATACATCCACACATCTTGAATTAATATTGTCACCAACCACTCCCTAATGAAACTTTGTCAGCAGAGGATTCCTGCTTTAGAATGAGTTATGCTGAAATGTTGAGGCAATGTTAATGTAGATTTTAGGTCTTTTTTTACCTTACAGATCTGCCATGGTCTCCATCATTTTATACCAGTCTTACTTCCTCAATCACTCTCTGAGCAGGATCAGACCTATAAAGACTTTGCTTCTATAAATAGCATAAATGTGTATTTAATTTAACCTAGAGGAATTGCTGTAAGTATTCGAATATATATTTTTGGCAATAAATGCCAGGATGAAAACCAGATTGTGACTGATCAAACACACGTATGCTCTCAGTACATACCTACTCATGGTCACCTACCTTACTAGTGAAGGCAAATGTGTCCCAGCAAGAAGAGAACCACAGAAATCCTTAAGGAACAGCTAAGCTGTAGTTCCTATCACCCTATGACTTACCCAGCAGTATTCATTTTCCATCTTCTTCCTACTTGTGACTTGTCAGGGATGAAGATGGGTTTTTAACAGAGCCCATTGAACTAAACTGGTTTTCACCATGGAGGAATGAAGACCTGTAGTGATAAAACGAGGAAGGGGTGATGACTTTAAACTGAAAGATGGTAGACTTAGATTAGGAATAAATTATTTACTGTGAGGGTGTTGAGGACTGGCACAGGTTGCCCAGAGGAGCTATAGATGCCACATCCTTGGAAGTATTCAAGGCCAGGCTGGATAGGTCTTTGGGAGACTTGATCAAGTGGAAGGTGTTCTGCCGATGGCAGAGGGGTTGGAATGAGATGATCTTTAAAGTCTCTTCCAACCCAAACCATTCTGTGATTCTGTACCTGAATAAATTTGCTCAGTCTACCCCATTAGACATATATCCAATCTTAGTTCCAGATACACTTGGGGAACAGGATTTTCTGTGAAGCACTGCATGGACTGCACTAAACTACAAACAGGTTGAAAGGGTGACCTAGGAGGATTGCAGAGGACCAGTTTCTAAATGTCTCAAGTCAAGCAGCAGCAATGAGGGAAAAAGCTACTTCCTTGTGGGAGCAGCAAGCAACATTCTCAGAGCAGAAGAGAAAAGAGAGAAGTTAGTCAGTCAGGGCTAGTCATTAGGAAAATGAAATTACTCCCGTATTTTTCAGGAAATGTAATGGTGAATTACAGCATGTTGGACCTCAGTGTCACAGAACAAGGAAGGTCAGCTACCTTGCAAGGAATGGAGAACCAGGAGCCAGTCATGGCATCAACATAGGCAGGGACAGCAGCTCGGCCCTGTCTGCATGTACCCCACAGTTAACCCCACCAGGGAATCTCCCTCCAAGGCCACTAGTGAAAAGGGGCAGCCTTCAGCTGCACTGTCTATAGCTGCTAAATGACCTCAGCCCCAAGAGCTAAATCTCCTGGAGAGAGGATGCACTCAAGGCCATGACAATTTCTATCAAACTCACAGTACAACAGTTCCGACCAGTCTGATGTCAACTGAATTTATACAGTACCAAAACAAAAAAGAGATCAGAAATGCTGCAGGCTCAGAATTAATTTCTACATGTCCTAAGTATCAGCTGATCTTTTTTTATTAATTATCATCGAGCTACCTTCTGCCTCCTACAGATGAGTTGGTGGATGCTCACCTGTAACCTATCTTAAGAAAAAGACTAAAAGAAGTCTTCAGAAATCATGAAAATCTTATTTGTGGAAGTGCAGAAAAACTGTTTAGGCTTCATCCTACATGAACTGAATGAAAAGTCTTGTCTGGACTATTCCAAATCATTAAAAACATTATTTTAACATGGAAAGTTAAACAGTACTTGAGTTTTTGAATATAAATTTCCATCTATTCACCTCCAGATGTTGTCATCCTCTGTGACAATAAGGTTGTGCAGAGCAATATTTATTCAAAATGTGAATTTTATAAGCAAAACACACATACAGAAGCAGAGCTTTAAATATTTTTATGTTCAAATTTTACCTAGCAATTTCTTTCCTTTTTCCATAATTCTAATCCTTATAAAAAATATCACAACTTGATTCACTTCTTGTTATTACAGAATAGGTATTCTGTGTAGTTAAAATGAGCAAACAGATGCAAAATGTATAACATTTTTACTTTTTAAATTGCCTTTGCAACCCTGGAACCTTAAGAAGCAGTTGTACTTCATTTGCTTCTATAGTGGTCAGTTGTATCACAAATTTTGCCTTCAACATGGCCTTTGAGTAGCTTCTCTCCTTTAGTGGATTGAAATGTGTCTTTGTTCAACTTCAAACACAAAACCTCATGAATGAGGGTTGGAAGTCTAAATGAAGAGTAGTGAATGCACTGAAAAATATGTGAATTTTCACACTAAATTAAAGTCAGATGTCCTGAGTTTGAGAGAAACGGGTAAATGGCACCATTACAACTGCTTTAGAGTATGATACATGTAGGAAAGTACAAGATAGCTTAAGAGTTATGCTCATCTCTCAGTGCAGTTCTGGAAGTACAGCTGACCCTCTCCTAAAAATAGGAAACCGAAATCTGGGGAATCAGACTGAGATTACAAAGGCTTTGAAGAGCCTGTCTGAATTGAGTAACGAGCTGTATTGATTCTGGCTGCAAGGCTGTCGTACAAGGAAATCACTGAGCATGCAGCAGTTAACCTAAGAAGGCACAAGCAGGTGCTGCACTGTGCACTGTCCTGCATGAACAACTTCTCATTCATGCCTCTATTGTGCTGGGAATACCCCTTGGCCATAGGATGACATTAGCTAGTCAGAGTGGAGGAAATTGGAGGAAATTCCCACTTTGGCATCACCTCCACCTCCTTGGCTTTATCTTAGAGTGAAGCTCCATGAGCTCATGAAAACATGTTTTTTTTCCTAGCAAAAGAAAAGGTATATTGGATTGTTCTCATCTAATAAAATTGTGCAAGAGCCCTAAAGACCATAATGTTAAAGAATGCCTTAATAGAAAGCATCTATACACTGTGCCATTCCCTGAAAGGAAGTTTGTGTGATGCTGGAAAACTGTTTCCAGCGTCTGAAAGAACGTCCGATTATTCTGTTCCTTCTAGTGTTAGCTTCATTACATGGCATTTTAAAACAATTAATTGTAGTGTTGCCTTATCAGCTGGTAGAAATATGAAGCATACACGGCAGTAAATGGTGAAAGGAAATTTACCTCTGTTTTAATAGGAACCTAGCTGCTCAACTCATCGAAGGTGAAAACACACCAAGAAGCACATCTCATACAACACGTATACAATTTTATGGACCTTGCAAATTATCATATCTACCTAAAATCCCCTAATAAGAAACTTAATAAATGAAGCAATTGTCCCTCTGTTCTAATTACTGCCCTGCAAATGAGACTACAGCCTAGTCTACAAAATACTTTCCAGAGAGAGAGACTCCGTCCAGGGTTGGAGCCTGAAGTTCTGAGATACTATAGAGCTCTTGGCCTCCTACTGGAAATGTTTGGTCTTCTGACTTTGCAAAACCCTCAAACTAAGCTAAATATCAGACTACAAGAATTATAAATATGTGAGGCTAAGGTACAAGGAGTGTGTGCAAAGGGTAAAAGGAAAGGGAAAGGGTATAGAAATGTATAAAAAGGGTATAAAAAAGAAAAGACAAAAATCATCAGGCATCAATGGAGACAGAGTACATTTTTTACTATAATCATAACACTGCTGTACATACAGAAGTATGGTACTAACATCCATAATTCTAGGCCAATTGATTATGAATGGGTATAGGCCTCCCAGATTGAACCTAAATCCTAGATGGCTTTCCCTGAGATGTAACTTGTTAAGTTTGATGTAATGGGTCCAGATCTGCATGACCTTGGTTATACATTATTCCAAAAACAATTTAAATGTAACTGCACTCCACTCAAAATTTGTTTTTCTGAGAGGGATTCTCAGATGGCCGCTTCATTTGTCTGTGTGCAAGATCTCCAGGTGTACTTTACTTTCTCTAACGCACAGGTAATACAAAGCTTAAACAAAATCAGGTATTGAAAATCTATTAGAAGATACAACTAGCAATCAACACAGAAACTAGAAAGCTATATTCAGGATCTAAAAGGGTTTGTGGTTCTTTCCAGCTGATACCGTCTGATCTCCGTGTATCTTGGACCAATATTTACCTTCTCATCTTTAACTCTGAAATTAAATTATTAAGGTATTTTCAATTATAAAAGAAATCAAGATTCTTGGTGCAATGATTTTTGCTCTGAAGCTGTTTTTCCCTAAAGTGTTATTTACTGCTATTTACAGCAGTCACTTCCTAATATAATTCTATGATGCCATGCATAATGTAAAGTGCATGCCTTCAGATTTCCACATTCAGTTCACTACCAAGTCACCACTCACAACCAAATGATAGAAATATTATTTATGTGTTACGCATAAGTCACAAATGTAACACATTAAGTTTTCAACATGTTTTTGTTAGCAACTTCAGATGTAAAACGTTTCTACCAGTTTAATGAACTTGAGCTGTTTCAGACATAGCTAAACCCGATTTGGAGTAGAATAAATGACTGTATTCTTTACTGAAACTCCCAAACTCCAGCTTTGTATCCAGTTTTTCTGTCTGTTCACTGTCTGCTAATCCAAAATAATGGTGGGAAATGAAGAGCATTTTGAGTTAAATACACAGGTTTTAATAAATTCCTATTTAGATTGGATAATTTAGTGGTTAATCTGTTGGCTTAGGTAACAGACAGCTTGGATAAGACAGTAGTCAAAAAATTATATTAAAATTAATTACTGCATTAAGACTGCTATGCTGATAACAGACCACACAAAAAGGTATTGAAGTGGAATCTTTCCCCAAAATATTATTTTTATTTAAACAACATAAACCTGTCTCTTAATTAATTTAATTTTTGGTAGGGGTTTTTCCCTCTAGTGCAAAGTGTTTTGTATTTATCGTTTACTTGCTTTCAATAGGTTTTAGAAAATTTCTCCACTGCAACAAAATAGTTTTGAATTCCAATATTTTTTGTCAAACCACTTGCAAACCTTGTTATCAAGCTGTTAACCACCAAGTACACACAAGTGTACTCCCTATTCATTTCTTAAAATCATTACCAAATGCCTATGAAACTCTTCTGACATATCATTCCAAATAGGCATGACAACCGAGCAAGGCGCAAAGCCCCCATGGCAAAAAGATGGGTATGTATTTTGAACTAGCTGTGCACTCTCACGACAGTTATTTCGGCTCTATATTTGTTTTTTAACTTACATTGGAGAATGTAAAGAGTAGGTAAAGCATACTGAAGCTTATGATTATTTCTCCACTGCTCATAGATTCCCACATACCATCACAGTTGAATTCAATTTATTTATTAAAAGAGCCAACAGATACTTCTCACCTTCTCATTTACAAACATGTAGTTTAATAGCTTGTCTCTTTCTGCAAATAACTTTAGGCTCACTTTACTACTATTACACACATCTTCATTCCCCCTTTTAAAGATATATTCTATGCTTCCTCTTCTCTGGTTTCTCCTCCACCTTCATCCTCCATAAATTATTAAAAGCTCATGACTCCAGAAAATTTCCATCCATCCTATTTAATGTAACATGTTTAGCTAACCTAAAGCTGGTTAATGTGCTGCTCTGGTCTGGCCAACAACTTCAATTCCTTTGTGATTTAAATTAACTGTGTTAAGAGTACAGGCAATATGAAATGACAGTTTTCTAACTCCATCCCAAAAACCTTCATATTTTATTATTTGTCATTTACCTATAAGCTTTTTTAGGTCTCAAGCCATTCTTCCTATTGTATATTTATTTCTAACATTAATAAAAGAATTTGGGTTTAGTATGATCCTTTGCTAGACATCTTTATTTTTCCCCTTTCCTCTGAGTTACATATCTGTTTACACAATCTGACAAGTCTTTGTTATATGTACCCACTTAATGGTTTATTGCTGAACTACAGTTATTTTCTTTTGAGCCTTTATTATACACTCTTAACAAGGATCTGACCAAAAAAATGAGGTAGGTTTAGCCGTGTAAGCTTAGGATTTTAGCAGCTCTAAAATGTCTCACTACCTGTTTAAGAATGAAATAAAATCGTGTGAATTTCAATAGTCACCATTTACCATCTCCTTTTGTATTACTAGTAAAGCTGGTTGAAGCTGACACCAAAACATGTCCCACTTCTGTCACTTATGGTTTGTGGTCTTTAGAGAAAAATAAGTGTTGACAGCTGAGAATGTCAAATTTCTTTGAGTTTACCTCTCAAATCTTAAAAAAATTGAGTTTCTCTTTAGGCTTCTCTTCCCATTGGAATTTTTTCCCAGCATCTCAATGCCTAGTTTAGCTGATGTTTTATTTGCAGATTTTGTTTAATTTCTCCCTTCACCTTCTGGCACAATCTTCATTTTATGTAGATCCATTGAATCCTTCTGATGCCTGTGACATTCCACCCAAAAACCTAAGTAAACTGCTTAGCCCTGTGGACTTCCTTTACATTCTGACCCAAGTTTGCTCTTAACATATTACAGAATGGCTGCCTTTCCTCCTGTCCTTTCCAAAATACTTATTTTAGCTTAAATTCCACATTATCAAATCATGCCTTCTTATTCCTAAAAAAGACAAAAGAAACAAAACCACAACCTGTCCATCTCCTTTCAAGTAGATTAAATTCTCATAATTTCAGCTTCTTTCTTGTTTGTGTTTGTTGGTTTTGCTGGGTGTTTTTTCTCCTTTCCCTAAACACCTTTAAAAGCCCTGATTTCCATCTGAGATCGGCGCTCAGGCAAACCCACCAATGTATAACATAGGAGTTCCTTGCCTCTTCCTTACTCTTTGTGTCCATTCTGAAAATAATGTGCAGTGGATAAGTAACACGTTACAAAATGAGGGCCTTGTTACCCTTGTAAAATCCTTGCTCACTCCTGTTACTTTGGCTAACCAGAAAAGCACTCTGGGAAGGACTCAGGAAAGCTAGAGGTAAAAAAACAAGCTGTAGAACCTTAGGAAACAAGTTATATAACCAGCATGTGTTCACCTTGTGGTCTATGGTGGTTGGTTAAAATACGTTTGTTGCGCTTCACAAGATGTAACTGATAAAGGCCTCATTGCTTATAAAAGCCTGGTTTTTGCAGTAATTCCATTTCTCTTTGCAACTGCTGAAGAGAGGTCCGTGTCTCATTCATTACAAACATGCATTGCTATTTCCTTGTAAAATGCTCATAGTGAATATTGTTGTAGAAGAACATGAACAGAAAAAAATGAAAAGCACTCTGTTCTAATGGTTATCTGTCTCGGAAGTAATTACTCGTCCGTGCAGCCGAAAGTTGGTTTGTATTTTCAGTGCATTGCATCATGTGTATAAAGGTTACCCAATCTAAGAATGGAGTTAGACCCACAGAAGCAACATATATCTCTGTTTATCTTATGCTACAGATAAATCAAAACTGTATATTTTCGTTATGTACCTTACAACAAATCTATAAACATATCATACATAGATACCTGACTGATGCTCGAGAAAACTGAGCTTTTACTGTTACTAGCACCCTTTCCTTTTGAATTTTCTTCACTTTGCACTAATTTAGGGTCCATTTCTTTTATCATTTTTTCACGTTGAGTAATACTTCAGTACAGAAATAAACCCATTGCTATGCTACTCAATGCCAGGGAAGAAAATTAGACTCACACAGTTTTACATGAACCAACAAACATTTTAATTCTTCAAGGGGAATTGCTGATTTTCAGTCTCATAAAGGTTCTACTTTATCAAGAAATGTCTGCTGTTTGTGAACATCAGCAAATAAACATCTTTGAACAAAAATGTGATGATAGATTGGACATGCATCTGTTCTCTTTCAGAATGGAATTAATTCTTAGATTTGTTTGTTCAGCTTCATGTGTACCAAGAAGCAGGGAAGCATGCACTGTGGAAATGTGTTCAGTAATATTACTAATCTGAATAAATGTTTTGCACCACTGCTAGAGACAAACATGTCTTCTCACATCAGGAAAATAATAAATGAAATGTAGGTATGCATAAGATGGATAAGGAGGACAGAAACATCTCTTCCAATTCAGTTGTTGTAGCCCTTTTTGTCTTAAACTCTGCCACTTATTACATGGAATTTGATTAAGATTCTAACGACAATCTCCTTTTATTTCTTTATTTCTAATCTAACATTCAGAGATTAATATCCCCCATATGTTCAGCTTTACTGAGAAAGTAACAGGAGTTTTTTTTAGATGCAATGTGAATAGCACCAAATACAATATAATTTAGCTGATACTGAGGTATATGCTTACAAATGCTATTTCAGCTACCAAATAGTTTTTCAGTTTTTTATTTTAAAAAATGCAAACTCTTCTCATTCTACATTACAATAGTTTTGCACATCAGAACTTCGCAGTGCAATGGGGCGTTTCAGAAAATGCAAGGTGTAGTTTCAGAAAACTTCATCCCAAACTTTTGACATTTACACTGAATTTTGATGAGATTTTAAGAATCCCAAAGGAGGATTAAAAAAAGGCTTAAAACATGTCCCTGTTGCTTGAAAAATTTATTTTTACACAGAATCACTAAAATTAAGAAACCTAAATGCCATATGGTCAACTACAGATATACCACTAACTAAAATGTGAAAGAGGAAACCCCTCACAACATGGGAACCATGACGTTTGGTGAGTTGGGATTGTGTTTTAATATTTTCTCCCTTTGCTTTATTTATAATTTGATTATTTCATGCAAATATCTCTCTTCTTGGAAACTCAGCCTCTTCTGGTTTCTCTTCCTCAATGACTCATTTCTTTATCCACACTGACGAGGACAGAGGTTAGAGAAAGTACTTAAAACATGAGACCAGAAGATGATAATACAATTAAAGAATATATATGAGTTATCCGCATCTTATTAGATAATTTTGTCGGAAATGTTTTACCTTGGATAGAACAGAAAGCAGTTTCAGGCAAGATCAATGAAAGGCATCAGTAGCTACATGACTTAGATTTAATTATTGTCCTTCTAGAAAGTGTTACTGCATGTGGCAGTCTCCACTACAAGCTCTCACACTTCCAGGAAAATTAGCCATCAATCTCATTAGAAGTTTATCACTAGTTTTCACAATTATCATTTGCCAAATAAAATTAAGCCAGCTGAAATATTCTGTAGGAGAGGGGACAGGAAAAAGTTTGGAACTACAAACCCAAACTAATATTACAAATAACTTGAAACACATTTTAGGCATAAAAGAGCAATTTAAAATACTATCTTTTCATAGAAAGAGCATAAACAAATAATAATTGTTTGGTTTTCACACAGAATGATGTCAAACTTGAGAACGAATTCCCAGTCAATTTTAAAGCTAAAGTGAAAATTTCTCAGTAATGAAGCTCATTATATTCAGTTTTTCTTTTCAAAAGCATAACCATATAACACCATGGAAGTGTACCATTTTTTTCCGAAAGTATTGGTGGCAAATACACCATTATAAGCAAATAAGAAAAATGTTTTTCTTTCATGTTGACCATCATATTAAAAAAAAACCAAACTGTAGATCTCACTCTCACTGATACTTCTAAAGTATTAAAAATAATTGTATAAATATATAATGATGTAATAAATAAAATTATAAATACAAATTACACATAAAATATATAACAGATATAATAATAAAATAAAAATAGTAAAGTATAGAAAACAAAACTGTCGTGAAGTTATACAACCCTGTGTTTTCATGTTCACAGCACAATGAAGAGTCAAGGGAACTTAACAAGGAAACTCTATGGACATTTAAGACATTTAAGACTATCAGTCCTGATTCTACATTCCCTATGCATTCCTCATAATCTGGGGCACGCTCTGAAGCAGCCTTGTACCCTCTCTCAGTCTTTCAAACAAAACTGGTGAAAATGCAGTACACAGTTAAAAGGCAGTAGCATATGCTCAATGAGCAGTATTTCTCGATAGTGCAGTCCCATTCTTCCATGCCAACCTGGAGTTAAGAAATCTAGTTCCTGAGTATTTCCTTCTCATTAACTATTGTCATTAACTATTGTCATGGACACTGCAGAATGATTTTTAATGCAGTCCCATCCTGCGGTGAGTTAAAAATAAAGAATTCACCACTATATTTCATTACATTGACAGATTTGCTAGTTTATGTATTAAATGGACTAAGCATTAATGGACATCACTCTGGATATAGAGGGAAAAAGAACGACCCAGCATAAGCTAGGAAAGGCCATTTCATTTCCTGCATCACATACAGAAGTTTTTTGGCTTTGACATTCCCTTTTTTGGACGAAAAAGGCCTGGGTTAAGAAAAAAGAAATACTGAACAAAATAGGATGGATTTGGAGACGTGAAAAGATGGCTGAGCCACTGTACACAATAACTTACAAAAAAAAGGCAAAAGTAAGGAAAAAACCCAGCAGCAGAGGTTCATGTATACATTGTTGGTAATAATTTTTACAATTTAAAGATAGATTACTTTCTAAAAGGGCTATACTGACTCATGGAAATTGGTGCAAAATGCCACAAAAGGTAATAATTGAAAGGAGTGCACTTCTTGTTCAGTGGCGTCACAGAGCAGTTGAAGACATTCATCTTCCTTTGTAGGTATGAATATAATAATGAAAAAATTTAAAGCAATTAGAACAGCATGGTAATGGTATATTTGTGACAGATTTAACTCACTTTTTATGTTACGACTGAGTCAGTACAGCTATCATAAATAGCATCAGTTCCAAAAGTGGTTTTTTGACGGTTTCTTCTGGAAGGTTGAAAAGGGAGCTGCGATTCATTAGGTGAAGATGCCACTTATAAGGCATAGAATGATTTGGGGTTTTTCTACAAGTTATCCTTTTCAGAAGGTGCATTTTCAGTAAACAACGATAATCTACTTATTTTGAACTTCCTGTTGTTTGGGGTTATAGCTTAAAACAGAGACTTTCCTTTGTTTCATTTCACTACTCCTACACCTAGAGTAGTAAATCCTAACATGTTTGGTGGTTCCCACAGGTGAAATCAGAGGCACTGGGAGCAAAATGGCTAGGAAGGTGATGGAACAGAATATTCCTAATCTTCTCTCACAAGATGAACAATAGCAAAACATACTTTGTTTTCCAGTAACTTTATTATCATCTGATGTTCTCCCCAGCAGATTGAATAATTGTGTGATATCTTGATTAAGGGTGGTAATATATTGAATGAGCTTGGAGTGCTTTCCAGGTAAATGTTCCATAACTACAGATACACCAAAAATAAAAGTAATAATATTAAAAAAAAAGAGAGACATAATATACTTAAATGTTTTTTAAAAAAATCAGAAAAGTACCCTCCATCACCACCACAAATTGCACCATATAAATGACATTTGTAAAAGGCACATGTTAAGGATGTATCAATTAATAATTAAAATTTATCCCTTCATCTGCAGTTCTACAAAAGAGATGAACTTGCAGTTCAGTAGAGCAGAGAAACCGTTACTTTTTTAATGTCATCTTGGGAGACTAAGATAATAGAAAAAGGCAGGCTATATTTAAAGGCACCTGCATAAAAGCAGTTTCATTCAACTGTAGACAACTTTTAAAGGGTATGATTGATCGAAATTCAGCTATTTATTCTTCTTCATCAATAGAATCAAATTTCAGTTGGACTCAGTGGTACATTTACATGAGTAAAACAGGTAATTACATACCAAAATGCCAGCTTCTTTTATGCCCTTACCCCTTCTATGTACAAAATTTTTACAAATTTATTGTAAAGTTCATGAGCATCAGGCAAGCGTTATTGGTCTGATAGATACTGCAGACAAATAAAGGAAAGAGCCCTTATTTTAATGACTCTTCCTATTCAATTTAAATCAGCATTTTTCCTCCCAGATAAGTCCATACTCTATTTTTTGTTTGTAGCTTCTCTGACAGGGGATGCCTCATCTCCCCACCGCACTTCACACATTCCTTCCTTCTATTATAGGGGTAATTGATAAGCCAGAAAGTGCAATTTACAGATGTTTGTGGCAGATGGTGCACCAGATATGGAAAAACCATAATTTCTGTAAATTGTCAGTATTGAAAATTTCTCAGTGTGTTTCATGACAATACTTTGTGTAGATATTTCAAAGTGATGCTTGAGAAGCAGTGATCTACTGCCTTAAAAATTAAAAGGAGTAGATATGGACATCTTAGGGTTTGGGAAGCAAGGTGGGGAACTGAGGGAACTACCAACCCTGGGGAGCAGGCAGCTCCCTGACAACAAGCCAGGCCATGGGTCCTCTGGGTGCATCCATGACCACACAGGGCAGAGCTGAAGAATGGCTCTAGTTCTGTTCATAAAAATCTATGAATTTCTGTAATTCTTTGAAAAATAGTACATGGTGCCAGGGATTCATCACTGTAGTAACTGAGGGTATGGGAAGAAGATTGTTTTCTTTGTAGTGTTTTACTCCAGTCAGCTGCTCTACTGGACAAAAATCACCCCATTGTTTTTATTGAGAAGTGGTGCTAAGGCAAATTTATTTGATGTGGGATATTTGGTTATAAAAACTACCCCACAGACATAAAACGCAGTTATCGCAATGCACGCTGGAAGTTTGGGATCCATAATATGCTGCCAGAATTAAGCAACTACAGTGTCAAATGCCCAGTGGTGTGAGTAGAATCAGTTAGGGATAGAGTGAGAGAATGACTTCAAGTAAAAGGGCTTTTCCTATTTTGCAGCAGGAGAGGAAAATACTACACAGACTGAGAGTTTGCAAAAATTTTATCTCTGATCCAGGATATTCTAACTTCCATTTCTTTTACCATGTCTTCCCATGCCTGTCTAAACCCCATTCATTTCTGACTGGTATTCCCAAATTCATACATATCCATAATCTGCTTCTGCTGGTCAGGGTAATACAGCAGCTCTTACTGAATGAAATAATTTCATTCATTTTTTACTTTTCCAGTCATCCATCTATCCACACCACAACACGCTACTAAGATATTGCGGGAGAGTGTCAATAGCCTTGTGGAAGTTGAGGAAAATGGCATCCACTGCCTTCTCCTCTTCCACAAATCCTGCCTAGTTAGCCTGGAAGCCAATCATATCATATCAGTACCATTTTCCCTTGATGAATCCATGCTGGCCCCTCTTAGTCACATTCTCTTTCAAGTGCTCAAAAATGTGGTCCAAGAGAATTAACTATAATTTTCCCAGCAACCAGAGAGAGGGACATTGGTCTGTATTTCTCATGGGTTTTTAAGATTCAAGACAATTTATCCTTCTCCAGCTGCTGAGGACATCTGATCTCCAGAACCTTTGAAAAATTACATAAGCTGGTCTCGGTATGGTATGAGCCATGGTCCCTCAGCACTCTCTGACTGACCAACTAAACCCTACCACGTAAGAAAATGGGCAAGCATGATGTGCCCATGAAGCTGCTGGAATGATGCATGGTGTGACTAACCACAGCTGTTGTAAAGAAGCTGACTGTACCTCAACACAAATGAGGCAAAAGAGTGACCTTTGTTTTAGGTTAATAGCTGTCAGCAGTTGAATGGATCAAACGGTGGTATTAATTTTTCTCACTGAGTTATTTAAATGAGTGTCAATGGCTTCCTAGTTTAGACAGACCAGCATAGGGGGAGTGAATATGTGGCTCAATCCACCCTAGATTATATAAGTCAGAAAATTACCAAATTAATTCTGAAGACAGCAGTAGGCTTGAGGAATTCTATAAATTCCTTACATAAAATCGCACTATAAATTATAAATCTACTACTGAAAAAAGAAGAGGGAAGAACTGAAATAAAAATTAAACCCATGCCAAAAATGTCAGCTCATTGCCCACATTTGGGACTTACGATTTATTTTTATTATCAAATATCTTTTATTTAGGATCATACGTAGGTTAATCTGAGATAAAGCATTAAATGTATTCTGTAGAGAGTTATCTGTTAATATGAGTTAGATTCACCTGTTAGGAATCTGTACCAATACCAAATAGAGTTTTAGTGGTTTCTAGGTAAGTCTTAGTAGAAGGATGATAACTTACTATTAACTACAACAGTTTTTCTCAGTAACTGCCAATGTCACTATTCCATGACAGCTTTTTCCATTAATTAGGATTTTCAAATTGACTAGGCTGAGCTGAAAAGAATATAATTACAGTAGAGACTTTTATACATACATATATATATATATATATAAAGGTCTCTACATATATATATACACATATATACATATTCTATATTCCATCAAAAACCATTAAACAGTAGAATAACAGTTTGTTTTAAATAATTACAATTTAAAACCAGCTTTCATCATGCATGATTAAAGATATTAATTTTGTAGGTAAATAGTGTTGAATTTCAATTGGCAGATACACTGGAAGTTATTGTACATCAGTTTTTGGCAGAGTTACACATTTTGGCTCAGTTAGAGGTGGGATACACCCTCCTAACTTTGAGCTAAAGAAACTTGGCATAATAATTTTCAGCATACATCTAAAATGACACAATAAAAAAAACAGGGTGGAAAGGTGAACATGGCATCTGCAAATTGTTATTACACACCACTAAAGCAATATAAATGTGTTACATGGAAAATATGCACAGGAGAGAAAGATTTTCCTTACAACTCCCTTGCATTCCTCTGACAAAGTAGAATCAAAAGGGCTTTCAGGAAAGAACAGACACTTGTACAAATGAGGGGAAAACACAAAGCCACTTAACTGTTTTTACAGAAATGGCATGGGGTCGTGCACTTAAAAAAGCCAAGGTTAGTGGATTTGCACAGTCACCAATACTATTGAATTGTTCAGCCTCTCCTTCAATGCCTTACAATGATCATAGAAAGCTAATAAAAAAATAGAACAGGATCTCAATTTTGCCAAGGGCTTCAGGTAGTAAATAATTTCCACGAATAGCAGACTTAGGTAAAAACAGATAATAGGAAGAAAGGTGGAATAATTTAGGGATATGAATACTACATGCTCTAATTTTGATATTGTTATCAGATTAAGCATGCATCCCAGTGCAGGAAAACCCATAGCCAAATCTGCTCTTGGACACAAAAAATAAAGGAAGATCAGTATCTTTGTGTTTCATTTCCATCTATATTAGAAAATGAGAGCATTACAAGAGAGTGGAGGAAAAAGAAAACTGGTGCATTGCTTTCTATTATGCATATTCTGAACATTTATGAATTTAAAGAATGTTTTAAAAGGGAAAAAAAATTGTTCTTGACTGAGAGTGAAGGGGCTGTAATATTTTGGAATTAAATACATTATAAAAAATTACAGACTATAATAGCTTAGTAGCTCTGTAGTAATATACGTGTGTTTCCATATATTTTAAACTTTACGGTGACTTTTTCTTTAGTACATGCTTTAGACCTAAAACTCCAGAATTAGGACATAGATGGCTTACTGGCAATAATTTTCAGTTAAATTTGGGTGTTATGTTCTAGGTAATTAGTAATATGGGAATTACTCTATGGTCATCAGACTTGTGATTTGAGAGCTAGAATAATAATTCCAGTTATTTCATTTAGCCTAGCAACTAAGAAGCACTTAGTAAATTAATATAATGATCTGTCTTAGAATCTGTTATTACACAAACTCTTTGTTATTCCATTTTGTGGTCAAATTTCAGGTCTTTTGACGGGTAGAGATTTTGGTAGACAGTATTGCTTTCCCTGAGTAAGGTCTGCAGATCTTGGGATTTGAAATAATATTTGAGCTACAAGTTCAAATGATATATACTGTATTTTAACTGATAATGTTTGGAACAATTCCCTGTACCAGTGGTGCTACTGTCCAGACATGATCAACAACTTCCTTGCTCAGGCTCTTTGCTGGAATGAGACTATTGTGCAGTTTCATCTTGCCATGTTACACCAATATTTGTTGCATTAGATGATTCTCCTTTTCTCATGCAATCACTGTGTTATTGCTCCTTCCATAATAAATAAATTTTACACTGCTGTTGTCTTTATGTTCTTGCTCAGTGTTTCAGATATAAGATGAGAACACTTTTTTTAGGTCCTTTCTTTTTTTGGAAATAGAAATTCTTTCCAGGGAAAATCCTAACCCTTTTTTCACAGATGCAGAGTGGGGGGACAAAAACACAGACAGAGGACACAGCATGCTCCCTTTCTACGTGCTGTAAAACAGTCTTCCGAGTACTGAGAGAGGGAAGAGCATGAATTCATTGAAATTAGCAAATAATAGACTCACCGACATGAATGTTAATATACAAGAGAAGTGCTCGCAGCACCAAGCCTGACAGAGTTCAAGAAGTATTCGGACAATGCTCTTGGGCACATGGTGTGACCCTTAGGGACGGCGCCATGGAGGGCCAGGAGTTGGACACAATCCCTTCCAACCCAGCATATTCTGTGATTCTGTGAAATGTTGCATTGCTTTTAGGGAAGGAGGACAGGACTGTGAAAGCACCCTTCTAAGGTTTTTAGACTAAGGAAAAGGATCCATAATATGTATTCCCTTAGTTAGGTTTAAGAATGAAGCTGGCTTAGGGGTTCTTGTGTCCTTACTTTTTGATTGCAGTAAAACTACTAAAGACCTAAGCAGCCTGAAAATACATTTTTTTACATCTACTTCCTCTGTTTATAACTTATATTTTTTAATACCTCAACACAGTAACTGGAACTTTACTGCTTTAACAGGTAAAATTATGATTTTATGTGTCAAAAAAGGCATGGAAGTCAATTAATGTCTAATAAAACAGATAGAAACATCAAAGCACAAAATTCCAAAACCCACAACACATCCCACTCCCATCCCTAATCTTCCCTACTCAGCTATTGTTCTTTAGACATCTCATTCCTTTCAGAATATATGTAACTGGACAACATACAAAAGTTCTGTATTAGGTAATAATAACTTTGCATGTTACACTTGCATCATGTTAAAATCTTACATGGCAGATGCAGATTTATGAAAATTTATTTTATGCAGATTACTGCAGGTGAAAGGAAAAGCTCTCTGTGTATCAGTGCCATCATAGGGTCCTTTTAACTATTAGGGAAAATGTCACACTACAATTGAAAGTCAAGGGCTAACTTGCTTTTGTATAATTTCACTTCATAGAAAGCAAGCGGATTTCAAAATGGAAAAAGATTTGGCAAATGAGTAGGCCAGGATAAGGGCTAAAATTACCACAGACAGTTTCAAGTTCCAGTATAGCAATGCTAGAAAGTGCTGCTTTCCTACGGGCTGACAGCAGGGGTTCAACATGTCAGAGGCTGAGCAAGCTGTAACCTTTGCCTTTTTCTTCTTCTAGTTTTCTACGCTATTAGTAGAGTTAAAATCCACCGAGTGCCTGTCTGGTGATATCATTCCTGCTGGCTGTCCCTGACTGTGGTCACTGCTCCCTGCTGTTCCCTGTCCCCAGCCCTGTGTGGCTGCACCCTGTCCTCCTGCCTGCTCTGCTGCCACACCCAGTGCCCTCTCCCCAGCCCCAGCACAGCAGCACTCGCCTGGTTCTGTACGATACCCATCCCTGACAACATTTCTGCTGCTGATGGCACCAACCTAATAGCCCAAATCCCACTAGAACTGGTAAAAAGCCTGACTTTGCAGGTGCCAAAATTCAGTGATTGTCACAAATTACTCAGGACAGCTCTTCCAAGCTAAGACATTGGATGTTAATTCAAGGGCCTTATGCTCTGCCTAATGCTGTCCACCTGAGTGCCAGATCTGACAATTTCGGTTGAAAAAATAGAAATGCTTGTTGTCTCAGGTTAGTTGAAGCTGCCTGGCTTCTCTGCAGGGGAAAGAAAGAGATGTGCTTTACCTGCAACTTACTCCTGCTGTATTTATCACTGATGTACATCCTCCACTTCCATCTCTTCTAGAAATAGAATTCTCATGTGTTACTGTACTTTACTGTTAGGACCAAAATCAAAATATAATCCTGGTAACCTGGACAGGCAAAATGCATGTAGATATTTCCTCATGACATGGGTTGTTCACTCAGCAATCAATGACACTGAAAGTAACTGATTGCTGCATTCTCATTTACCTGCTCTTCCCTGCTGATTTCCTTTAGAGATCCTTTTGGTTAATTTAATGTATTCAACCAATACTATAGATAAATTGAAACTCATGCAAAGGAATTAGAAACTTCCTGATTGTCTCCAATTAAATTCTTACAGAATTTTTTATGAGTAGTAAAAGACTAATACAATACCAATTCTTTTGGCATAAAATCATACCTGATTAATGTATTGTTATTTGGCTCAAGTCTACAGCAATTATTACTATCCAGATGCTCCATGGTCCATTACTTATTTTTCCTACACAACATAATATGTGAAATTCCCATTCTTGTAAAGAGAAAATTAAATCAAAATGTCAATTCACTATCTTTTAATAATATTATAAAATCTTTTCTGTATCTCTCAAAAGGTTAATTCTGCTAGCAGAAGAAAAGAAATGTGATCTCTCTGTGCCAGTTTTTGTAAAAAATTAATAAACAAAAAGGCCACTAATATATCGAATATATATCCTGACATTACATACCCCTCTGCAATCCTACCTCCTCACCTTTCCCCTTCAGAGGATAAAAGAAGATTCACAGTGGAGTTAATGGAATCTTCAGGAGTCATGGAGACAAACAGAATCTGCTGTAGAGAAAAGCTTCTCATTCAAAACAAGTAAATTCATTTCTGCAAACTCCTTAAAATTTTATTTCTTTCTGCATGAAAGACACAGAAACCTACAGGCAAATAAAAAAGTATAAAACAAAATTTTTTTTAGGGTGTGGTAAAACGGAGGAGAAAGGATGACGCAGCAGGAGAGACAAGGAATTATCATCTAGGTATATGCATTGTTACAAAAATTCGCCAGATACAACAACTTTCCACAAAATTCCTCTTGTGAATACATTTGCTTCTGCAACAGCCTAAAACATAGGCTCATGCCTTTTACAATGAAGTTTGTTCAGTCTTGTGGATCTCAACATTTATTGGGAGAACTAGAATATTTTAAAGTCAGAAGTGTACTTAAGAAAATACACTGGAAATAGTTCAGCCAGAATTTTATTTTTCTTTTCTAAATCCTCATCCACATGAAAGATAAAAGTATCTTTTATGTAGTGAAAATCTGCTCATATGCAGACTATTTTTAATGCTTAATGCATTTATTCATGCACTATGTATTTTATTTCTTATCTCTTTTCTTTCCCCTCTTCTTAACTTCCATATGTTACCTAAAATAGAAATGGTGGAAACAATTCAGTTCTTAATCTAAGTGACATTTAAACAAGATAGAAATATGCTTTGTTTGTTCCTGAATCTACGAGTTTGCTGCTCCTTATATCTCCCTCATTTTTGTTGTGGATTTAAGACTAAATTTTATTTAGTCTTTCTGTTGAATAGCTTGTGCAGGCATATATAAGTAGCTGTTAACTGTGAAGTGCAAAACAAACCACAGCTGTGTTCAGTGAATGAATCTTTGTCAGTAAACTTATGCTTTTGACTGAGTCATTTTAGCAGGTATTAAGTAAATGTTAAAGAAAACTAGGGTCCCCAATAAACAAATGTCAGAGGACATATTTAAAACCCCAAACCACACACTGTAGATAAATCCTTCCAAATTCCTTTTCCTAGATGCATTTCAGGGTCAGAGAAAATAAATCAACTCTGACCTTCTCTGTCACAGAGTCCTAAAGTTCACATGTTCCTGCCTCTACCGAGACAGCCACCCTTCCCAAGGAATGTCTATCAGTTTACCAACAAGTGCAACTACACCTTCCTTGCCCATAATATTGCTCTGAACTACTTTTCCTTTGTGCCTACAGTGTCCTTCAGCCTCAAACCTCACAGACAGATTTGCAGAGAACCACCATCTGAGTTTAATCAGTAGTTAACAAAAACAACAGCTGCAGTCTCTTCAGAAGGGTAGGTAGAAATCTTAAGAGAGCCATAGACTTGTTTTTCCAGGTTTTGGTTTTCTGTTCCTTTTCCCTCTGAATGAAAATTTTGAATTGTTTTTTTTACGAGAGAGTCAACTGCTTTTACACTCTGTCCTGTCAGGCACCCCTTACTTTCAGCTATTTTGTCCATGACATTCAGCATAATTATTCACAACTTCTTATCAGTTCATGCATTTAGGTTATAAATACCATGCATGGATAAATACCATGTAATACTGTGTCAAAATTTTATCAGTGACACAGATGAGGGGATCAAGTATACCCTCAACAACTTTGCAGTGCAAAACAAGATGAGTGGTGGGGTTGCTGCACCTGAGGGATGCCATCCAGAGGGACGAACTCAAGAAGTGGGGTTGTGGAGGGAGGTGATTCTGCCCTTCTATTGCATTCTTTGAGATTCTGTCTGGGGTATGGTGCTCAGCTGTGGCGTCCTCAGCTCAAGAAGGACCTGGGCCTGTTGGAGCAAGTTTGAGGAGGGCCACAAAGATGATCACATGGCTGGAGCACTCCTAAGAAGATAGATTGAGGGTTGGAGCCTGGAGAAGAGGCGGCTTCTGGAAGACCTCACTGCAGCATTTCTGTACTTAGAGGAGGTTTTTAAGAAAGATGGGGATCTACATTTTAGGCTGAACAGGATACAATAGGGGGTAATTATTTTAAGCTAAAAGAGGGTGTATTTAAACTAGATATAAGAAAGACATTTTTTGCAATGAGGGTGGCAAAACACTGAAACAGGTTTTCCAGAGATGTGACATCCTGGAAATATTCAAGGCCAAGTCAGACAGGGCTCTGAACAACCTGATCTAGTGGAAGATGTCCCTGCTCAGTACAGGTGGATTGGACTAGATGAATTTCGAAGGTCCCTTTCCCAGTCTGTTCTATGATTCTGTGATTCTCCTATGATTCGGCCTGTTTCTAGCACAGGCAGCCACGCAACAATGTTCATGCAATGTTTCATGAATGCTGCTTTTCAATACAATAAAAAGTGGGTGTGCTGGTTTAATACCCAGCAGGAAAATTAACCCTACTTAAACTGCCCCTGTTCCCCTATGACCCTTCAACAGAGGAAATACCACAAGTGGGAATTACAATTTTGCTGAAAAAAAATCCTTGCAATAAACACAACAATATTGATAAGAAAGGACACCAAGAGTGCTCTACCCACAAGGATATTCCCCACTGAACATACAAAAACTGATCCTGAAGACAGTTCCCAGAGTGGTTTTCCCGCTGGGCTCAGCTGCTATTTGTGCCACTACTACCAATGGTCTTGCCACAGTGGGGGGAAAAATATCCCCACTGGGGTGCCAGAGCCACACCACCTATCCCTGCAGGGCTCAGCCACACCTCAGAGTGGTCTCTTCAGCACCATGCCCAGAGAAGCAGGATGGGGACTGGCAGGTCACAGGGGACAGTGTCTGCAGGTCTGGTACTGACAGTCCCTCTGCTGGAGCGAGCAAGACAAAGTGGCCAACTTCCAGGTTCCAGTGCTCAGGTCTTCCTGCCGAAAATGTGATGTGGATGTTTGGAACAATGCTAAAACCCCGGCTCCCCTCTCTGTACCCAGAACATAAGGCTAAATAGAGCACAGCATGGATATTGATAATGGTCCAGAGGCAGTTTCCATATTTCAATGTGCGACTAAGTTATGCTGGGTAGATATATGCTAGTGTGCAAGATAAAACTTATTTCTTTAGACAGGATGCCCTTTCTCAAGAGGAAGAGTATTATTCCTATAAAATAAATTCCCTGAGAATACGAGAAATATTTCACAGAAATACTAGGGTGTATTGTCCAACCAAAACAACTCAGTTGTGCTACAAAGGCACATGATCTTTTATGTCTTAGCACATCCAAGACTTTTTCATCAGTGTTTATAAAACATCCATCTGTATGACAATACAAACACAAACTGCTCAGGGAGAAATTACTCCCAACACACCTTTCAGCATGATTGTGGCAAAGGAAAACAGAATGACAAAATTAGAGAGGACATTAAGTGGGGAGCTGGGCTACATCTAGGCGAATTTTTTTAAGGTTTAGACAGAAGGAAACTTGAAACTCTTCGTAAGCTTGCTGCTTACACAAACCATTATATCTGACCAAAATTTCAGGTTTGATTTAGGCAAAGGACTGTAATTGAGGCTTCCACTTTTATGAACATTCTGTTACTGAAGTACCACTCACCAGAAATAAATGTGTGTGGTAACAGCCACTACTGGCATCTTTCTTTAAAAACATCAACTAATGTTAGCATGATTTACAGCTAAACTAAATAATTATTAATCAAAATGTTAATTGTGAACAAGAAGTCTAGATGTGATACTTCAGTGAACTAGGAAAGAGAAGTGTCATAGATTATAGATAGATAGATAGACAGACAGACAGATAGTTATAATATGCAGAGGGTGGGTCCCAAATAATTCACCTGAAAGAAATTAAAATCAGTTAAATACACAATTAATCTGAAATGAGAATGATAATAAAACAGAGACATCAAAATGGAGAATAGGAAGATGCTTGAGACGCAGAAGAGCTCTGAGGTATACACTAGACAGGATGGGATACGTGTAAAGGAAATTGTGGTGGCGCAAAAAGGTCCTCAGACAGTGATAAGGCAAAGAACATTTATTAGAAGAGTATACAGTTTTTATAATATTTTTGCCATCAGATTGTAACAACACCCGTCTAATCAGCCAGTAATAGAGCATGAGAATATTTCTTTCAGAACAAGTGTTGCTGTTATAGCTTTTGCAAACTTTGGCCATTCTATGTGTTACTACTTAGAAACTTTGATACATCTTTTCCCAAGCTCAGTGGAATAAGCTTCCTTTATTTAACCAAGCAGTCTCCATTCTCCTTTTACTAAACCGCTTTTGTTTTCTTGCCCTACAGGAAATGACTGACAGATGGTAGTCCTCACCCAAATTTATTGGGAAATTGAAAAAACTCTAAAAATCTACCAAGTAACATTAAGTTGAAAGCACAACTGTCACAACAGAAAGAAGGTGAAAATTTTTGCCCAAAAGGTTGAAATTTCTAGTCCCCTCATTTGAAAGCCCTGATGAGGAATTTTAACAACAATACAGTCTTCGTACGGGGGAAGTGTTGAGATCAGCTCAGTTGCTTAGAGAATGGTACTAAGACCACCAAGGTTGTGTGTATGATCACTGTACGGGCCATTCAGTCAAGAGTTGGACTCGATGATCCTTCTGCATCCAATCCAACTCAGACTATGCTATGATTCTGTTCAGTGAACTCTATTTTCTTGTACTAGTTGTCAATGTCTGAAAGAAGTTTGCGTAGTTTGGAAAAAACCCTGAATTTTAAATACTCATTATAGCTTTTTACTGTGTTATTAGTTACCTTCAAGCCTTGTGAACCATTTAGCATTTACTTTCACTGGGCTTCAAGTCCTGAAATGTACTTTGACAAATTTATGCAGAAACAAAATTTACATTTCCCACTAGAGAGTACTTGCTCTTTACCCTGTTTTAGATGAGATACTGCATTGTTTATGAGAACACAGGAACAGCATTCTCAAAAGTACTACAGGTACCACAGAGGTTTCACCATTTATAAATGGAATAATGCATAATGTTTTGGTCTTTGAGCTAAAATTTTGTTGATGCAAAAGTTGGAACAGGTACCTTTGTGCCATAAGATCAGTCAATCAGGATGAGCTAAACACATCAAAGCAGAAACAAGTTCCCTTAGAAAATATTTTGCCTAGGCATTTTTTTTCAGTGTAGAATAGAGTAATAGCATGGTTTGGCTTGGAAGAAACCTTTAAAACAGTTTAGTTCCAGCCCCATCTTGCTATGGACAGGAATATCACTTACTAGATCAGGTTACTCATGGCTTCATCCAGCCTGGCCTTGAACACTTCTGGGGTGGGACAGCCACAGCTTCTCTGGGCAGCCTGTTCCAGTACCTCACAGTAAACAATTTCTTCCTAGAACTGCTGTCTTTAAGTTTAAATCAATTTCTCTTTTCCTGTAGCTCTCTGTGTGTATCTGCGAGTCTCTTCTTTTTATAAACCCCCCTTAACAAATGGGAAAGCTGCAATTAGGTCACTCCATGGCCTTCTCTTCTCCGGGCAGAACAGCCCCAACTTTCTTGGCCTGTCTTCACAAGAGAGGTACTTCAGCCCTCTGATCATCTTCATGGACTCCTCTAGACACACTCCAGTAAGTCCAGCTCTTTCTTATATTGAGAACCCCAGGACTGGATGCAGTACTGCAGGTGGGATCTCACAAGGGCAGAATGGAGGGGGGTGATCACCTCCCTTGACCTCCCCCTTCATTTTAAAGAAACATTGGGAAAATGCAGCTACAAGGAACAAATATTTCATACCATCTTTTCTCCAGTGTTTACCATGTAACCTTAATTTCTCTTTCCCTCACTGTCGCTTTCACAAGATTAAGCAATACATAGTTGGTGCAGATTATTTTTTCCACAACTATATCATAATAACAGTGCCTATAAATGCTCAGTTTTCATTAATTAACAACTGGTGGTAAATATCTTTATTTTAGGTACTCCTTTATATCTCATTAATGATTATTTTTTACTCTTTAATAAACCTCTTCTTCAAGAAACAGCCAATTAATTAATCTTCATTTTCATAACCAATTCAGGCAAACAAAGTTGAATTACTTTCATCAAGGCACTAAGTGACTCCCGACTAATATGTTTGCAATATGTTGCACACTGGTTAAAATTATGGGAAAAGAGAATTTATTGGCAAGTAAAAAAATGCTGTAATTCATGTCAAACCATTTTAGACTACCAGAATTGTTGCATAAATGTTTGTATCTACTTTTTAGTTCGTCTCTAGGCTTCTGGTAGTGGAACTTCACCCACATGCACACAAAAGTTTCTACAAGGGCACTTCTGGGATTAAAACCTCTTTGACATACAGCCAGAAAAGTGTGGTTAGTGTCTCAAGATCATCACAACTAAAAGCAGAACACAGCCCATTTCCAGTGCTGAATCTTAAGGCTACTGGAAGGTTGAAATTCTTGTTCTATGTTCCCTTGAATTCCTTCATAATAATCTCAAATAGAGGCAGTGAGAAAAACAAAGTATTTCGGCTGCTCTTAAGTAAGAGGTCTATGAATTCCTTAAACCCCGAATATCAGGAACACTTGAAGCTAGAGTATAAGCCAGCTTCATAGTTTCGAAGACTAACAAAGGCTAAGTGTTTACCAATTGCATTAGGAAATAGCAGTGTCAAACTTGAAATACCACCTGAAGTGTTCAGCCCCTCATGACAGGAATGAGGACTTCACCTGTCCCAAATTGATGGCAATGCCTGCTTCTGTAGGTCATAATGAGGGCAGAAAATACTATGTGTAAGTAGAAATTAGAAATACATATTATTGTACTCACCAAAGTTGAACACCACCATGAAATAATTTCACTAAATATGAGCTTTCCAACATCAACACATAATAGAGAACTAAACTGTTTACATAAATATTACAACATGCAGGTTAGATGATGTCAAATTCTCCCCATTTGCATCACAGCATGGTTTTTATCTCTCCCTCTCTCTCCCCATGGCTTGCACTTACGTGAAAAATGTCTGCAACAGAAAGTGTGAACAAAATAGGAAAAGACTATTAAAAGAATAATTGTAAAAATTAGTGTTTTTCTTCTCTGAATAGGAGAGAGATTTGTTGAGTTAATTTCTTTTTTCTCCTTTTTTTTTCTCCTCTCTAAGCTCAATACTTTACACTTGCAAGTCAACATGCAGCAGAATGTCAGCAACCATATCCTTCTACTTTTCAATTTTTCTGATTTTCTGTTTCAGTAACTATTTGTTAATTCACAACAGGAGAAATTTACACAACATATCTGTTGTTTAAGTCACACAATTCTGACTACATTCTTAAGAATGCAGATACAAAGTAAAATTTTAGCCCTTACTGCTAAAGTAAAATTACCACTCACTGACTCTTTTTTCTCATAAATTATTTAGCTTTTGTTGTGTCACATAAGTCAGACTAGATAGGTGTACACCTCCTAGTACTCAGGCTTATTATTTATTCTGTCAAAAGTAGTATAATTCATATCACCAGTATCACATCAGTGTTTCTGTTAAGTATAAGAGAAGCAAACTATTCACTCAGCTCAGAAAGGTTACAGGTTGTTCTTAGGCACAATGAAACAGTACATTATTCAAGCAAAAGATTGTATTTTCCTACAGCATGTCTCTGTCCTAGAGCAGTATTTCAGATAGTTATTCTTTTCTATTTCATTGAGGCTTTTCTCTAGCTATACACAGAACTCACAAAAAACCACGATGGAACAGAGAGAAGCACAACTTTACACACATTTCTTTGATTTAGAAGGAATAGCTTCTTTATTCCTTGTGGTGGGTTGACCTCACACAAACACCAGATGTCAACCAAGTTGCTCTATCGTTCTCCTGCTCAATTAGACATGGGGGGAAAACATGAAACGAAAGGCTTACGGGTCAGGATAAGGACAGGGAGACACCTGTCATGGACAAAACAGACACAGCTTTGGGAAATTAGTGTAATTTATTAGAAATTGAATCAGAGTAGGAGAGTGAGAAAACAAAACCAAGTCTTAAAAGCACCTTCCCCCAACTCCTCCCTTCTTCCCAGGTTTAAATTTACTCCCAATTTTCTCTAACTCCTCCCCCCCCACTGTGCAAGGGTATGGAAATAGGCACTGCAGTCAACCAGTGCATCTCATGTTTTCTCTGCCACTCCTGCTTCCTCATGCTCTTCCCCTGCTCCAGTGTTGGGTCCCTCCCACAGACTAAATTCTCCATAAATTGTTCCCGTGTGGGTTCCCCATGGAGTCACAGGCCCTGCCAGGACCCCATTCCAGCATGGGCGGCCCACAGGCTCTCAGACTTCTCAGACAATCTTCCATAGGCTCCACAGTGAGCTGCTCCCCTGAGAGCTCATCCATGGGCAGTGCCACAGCTGCCTCACCATGGTCTTAACCACAGTCTGTGGTGGAATCTCAACTCCTGCATATGGAGGACCTTCTCCCCCTCCTTCTTCACTGACGTGGGTGTCTGCAGGGCTGTTTCTCTCTCGTATTCTCACTCCTCTCTCGTGTCTGCTGTTTCAGAGCAATATTTTTTCCTTCTTGAATTTGTTGTTGGTTTTCTGCCGCTGTCATTGATGGACTCAGCCTTGGCCAGTTTTGGAGCCAGCTGGCACTGACTCCAAAAGACAGAAGAGAAGTTTCTGATATCTTTTCACAGAAGATAGCCCTGTAGTCCCTTCACTACCAAAACCTTGCCTCTAATACCTTTCCCCTCCATACAACACAACTCTGCCCAGACAATGCCGTTTTCTCTCCAAAATTAACTGCTTCAGTCTCCTAGCCAAGCTGTTACTGTGGCCTTATGCAAAATGTCATCTGACTCTCTCCAACTGAATGGCATTAGTTAAAGCAGCTTGATGCTGCATCTGCTTGGGAAGGAAAACAAACACACAGACAAGTGTTTAATTGAAATTGCACCCCATTGCGCTGATACAGAAACGTTTTGCATAGGAAACTTCACATGAAAAACATGAATCTTGAAGAACTACAGTCATGAGAAGTGAAAATAGGTCTCTGAACATATTTTTATGTTTCTAAAATTTCTTTAATTGGCCTTCAAACAACATCTTCTGGCCTTTGAACACGGGAAGTATATAATTGATTAAAATTGTTCACTTATCTATACAATTCAAGTACTGTAATAATTAAGTTATAATAATTTGGCTTTAGATTAGATGATTCTCCTTTCCAAACCATGACCTTTTGTAATGACAGCCCCAAAACTTTCCTACGGTTCAGACACAATTTTTCTGTCTGAATTCTCAATTTTTAATTGGGAATAGAGATAAATAAAAGTCAAGCCACAAAACCACCTTTGGCTGTCCCCAGGTTTGACACATATAATGTTAAAGATCAGGTTGTGAGTCAACACAAGAAGAGCAAACATACCTTCAGTCCTGTCCTTAAAATACATATATCAATTTATCCTGTGAAGTTAAAATACTTTTCAGACCAATATCCAATTCAATTTTTAATACTTGATGGAGAAAGGAAATTTTTTTTTTTAAATTTTGATAAGGAATTATCAGTTCTAAATATCATTTTCTGAAAGTTTGTAGAGCCAAGATTTCCATTATTCTTGTTCATCTGCTCCTGTGCATGTTTGTGCAGATAATACAAGTAGGCAACAAAGATTCTTCATCCTAAAAACTGGGGAGGGAAACAAATAACAAAACAAAATCCAAACCCTAATGTAGTCATAAGGAATCAGGAGTTACTCTCGAGAATCTAAGCTAAAAGAAAATTTTCAAAGAGTAACAGAAAAATTGGTCAGAAAATTAAAAGACTGGATAGTGACCGTCTCCTTTACTATAGAGCCACAAAGACATACCATGTCAAAATTCCATTAGAATTTACATAAATATATTTATTTACATAAATTTTTAAAAAAGAGAAATGATCCTGTGAGCATCTCACAAAATCACAGAATAGATGGGGTGGGAAAGCAACTATGGGATATTTAGTGTTTTCTGAGAGTGTTTCCTTATGTTTAAATGGAAACATAACCTGCTGTGTTTCAGTGTGTCTGCAATGGTTTAACACCAGCTGGCAATTAAGTACTGAGCAGTTGCTTGTCCACTTCTACACCCCAGCTCTCAGTGGGTTGGGGAGGAGAACAATAAAAAAACAAAAACAAAAACAAAAAACAAAACCAAAAACAAAACCAAAACCAACCAAAACAAAAAGCACTCATGGGTTGAGATTATAACCATTTAATAATTAAACTAAAGTAAATCATAATTATTGTAATGATAACAATAGCAGTCATGGTGACATCAAAGAGAGTAGAGAGAGGAATAAACCCCAAGAAAAATTATGCTCCATGCAGCTACCCACCATCCTCTGACTGATGCCCAGCCAGTCTCTGAGAAGTGCTTGGCCTCTCCCAGGCAGCTGTCCCCAGTTTAAATACTGGGTTTGATTTTCTATGGTGTGGAATATCCTTTTGGTCTGTTCAGGCCAGCTGTCCTGGACATATTTCCTCCTGGCTTTTTGTGCAGAACCTCACTGGCAGCATGGGAAAATGAAGAGCCCTTGGATAAGGGTAAGCATTACATAGCAGGAAATAAAACATCTATGTGTTATCAACATGATTCTCATATTAAATTCAAAACACAGCACTGCAATAGTTACTAGAAGAAAATTGATTCTGAAAGCAGGGCAGTACTCACTGTCTGCAGTCCTATCATCAGGTACCACTGGAAAAAGTCTGGCTCCCTCTTCTTCACACCCTCCTTTCAGGTATTTATATACATTAATAAGATCCTCTTGAGCCTTTCCTTTTCTAGACTATTTCCATCTTTCAGCCTTTCTTTTCTGTGATGTGCTCCAGTACTCTAATCATCCTTGTGGCCCTCTGTTGAACTCTCTCCAGAATGTTCACATCTCTTGTATACTGGGGAGCACAGAACTGAAATCAGCACTTCAGGTGTGGCATCAGAATCTCCGAGTGGAGAGGAAGGATCTTCTATCTAATGTTGTTTTACTTTATTATTCTGTAATATTGACAGAAGGCACATGCAACAAACGAAAAGTAAAAATGTCTCAAGTGATGCTGTAGTAGCAAAGCATACAATAAATAAATATTCATTGTATTTTTCGCTTTATATTAAAAGGTGTGACATCCCAATGTATACAGTTCAATAACTTCAAGAACTTGAAATTCTGAGATGACATTCATAAAACTGTTAACTTTAAGAAAATACACCCGAATATTTCCATAACCCCCATGCAAAAGACAGGGCCCACATTTTAATCCTGCTTACGTTCAAGACACTTTGCCAGCTTGGGACAGTGAATTTTTACAAAAAATGGTAACATTTATGTATAGGCAATTCATTACACTTCAAAAGACTTCACTTCAAAAAGAAATAGAAAAGATTCCGTGGCGATTTCTTTTTTCAAAATTTTATTGCAATTGTGATATTCAAAATAATAAACCTACTGCCTGGAATATCTGATTTAGTGATACTATGAGAGGTGGTGGGTGTTTTACTTCCCAGACAATGATAATCATCATCACTTTTTTACTTCATTGCAGTTAGTGCTTGGAACATGACTGGGAGCACATATGTTTTTCAAATTATCACAGACAATGTGTAGTAATTTTTATCTAAGATTTTGTATGTCCGTTATTATGAAGCCAGTCATTGAATAGCTCTTACTGAATAGCAGTAAACTGTGCTGGAAAGCTCATATTTTCCAAAGTATAAAGCAAAATGCTTTTTACCCTTAATATTAAAATTCAAATTGCCTCCAGACTGAGAGGAACAAATTCTTACAAAAATTCATTCCGAAAATGTACAGATTTTGTATTGCAGTGATATGAAAATTTGATTAGCAATTTGTCCTGGGTTGATACTATGAAGCCACTTTAATCCTATTTAATAAATAGTTCAGTTTTTTCCTGTGTTAATAAATTGTTCAGTTTTTTCCACTTTCGCTTGCTGTGGTTCATATGTTTTATTGGCAGAGGGAAGAGGGGAAGTCCTCTTCCCTGGAGAGGAGGCACTCATCCCTGGGTGTTTCCTCCTAACACTTTGTCTCCAAAACCAAGACACAATAGAAATATGATTTCTAAGCAATAAGATCAGAAAATAGCAGGAAATTTTTCTTATCTGGAATGCATTAATAGATGTAGAAATACTTTTAAATATTGACTGCTGAATTCACAGGACTTCATTCAAATACTCCTGACATTAGTATGTCTGGTCTACAGACCATAAACAGAACAGCATGAATATTTTCAAGAGCTCAATAAATAGATATGAAGTGCATGGTGACTGATATATCAGAGCTCCAATCAAAAGACAAACTCCAAACAGTTTATTAGAGAAAGTAAAACATGGTACAAGAATGGTGCACAAAGATTGTTTTGAAAACATTAAACCAGATTCACACTCAACAGGGAAAAAGATCCTTCAGTTATATCTAAAACTTATTTTTGGCAGATAGCTGCAGTGAAAATGAGATATGAAACTATTATATTGAAAATGAAGTATAAATGTTAGAACTTTAATGTTTTTTTCAGCTTCCAAATTACAAGGAATGTGGGAATGTGACCATAAAAATAACTCAGAGTATGTGTAACTTCTTTTGGTCCCTCTCTAAATTTTGTCAGATACTGGAGGGCTCACAGAAGTGTCCTCCATGTGAATATTCTCTGTTGCAAATCTAACACAATGAAAGGGTTAATTACATTGCAGTTCATTGCCTGCCACAGAGGAGATAAAGACAGAAATTTTCTAAATGGAATTCTTTTGCCCTCTCTACTGAAACTATGTAGTGTATGTTGAGGACATCCAAGGACAGATATGATTGCTTCACTGAAGCGGAGTTTTCTAGCTATAACCCTCAACCAAAAAATATTTCATTAAAGAATTTCCCACTTACTGTGCATCATTATTCCTGTCAATGCACTTCCACGGAGGAAAGATGACAGTCATTCTAGGTGATATTGAGGCCAATGATTTCCTAAATTGGTGATGAGATACTCTGAAACTAAGGTGAGGAATGCAATAGAATTTTGTTGAACTGCTCTTCCTGCACAGAAATATCACACCAGGCATTACAGTGCAAGAAAACCTTTTCTATCAGGCAAGTTTTATGGCCAATATCTTTCCTCTTTTTAATAGCTAGAATGCAACAAAAAATAGATATGGCCACCCTAAATCTGCTCACATAAACTCTAAGAAGGTAAATGACATTTTCATAAGCATCTCACAAGAAAAATGGAGGTGACCCTAGTCAGGTCTCTCTTTCCCTACAGATACAACATACAGCAAAATTTCTGATATTATCATTAATGCCTAATAGTATTGAAGTTTTTTGGCTACATCTATGGTGTAACGTCTTTGGGTGGAATGCATTTGTACTGATGACTCCAGATCTGAGGATATTGTGGAACTTTGATAGAAAATGTGGATTACCAGAAAATTCTTCCCGGACCCCATTCAT
Organism: Origma solitaria; assembly: GCA_013397895.1. Taxonomy (NCBI): domain Eukaryota; kingdom Metazoa; phylum Chordata; class Aves; order Passeriformes; family Acanthizidae; genus Origma; species Origma solitaria. The sequence continues at coordinate 604,807 of VZRL01001565.1, read as the reverse complement.
TTTATCTTCCTGTTGATTTATCTGAGCCTAGTATAATTCCCTGCTTATGCAAACAGGGATGCACACCTTCATTTCTTAGTACAAGGAATACTGAGAAGCTTTAATAAGACACCACATTAAGTATGGGAAAACACTAACTGTTGATTTTCACAAATCCCCAGATGTAGTGTTTGGGTGCAGGGAGTTTACTAGTAAGTTTAATCACTCATGTGCTACATAGCTGGTGCTCGCTGTGGTAACACTGCAGTCTTTACCCAACAGCATTAGACAAAATACTTATTGACATTTTCCTGTGCAACAAAAATAGAAAATAATATCACTTGCAGGATATGGAAGAAAGGAAAGATGGTATACCAAGAAGGCAAATACAAAAATAAGACTGCTTTGCAATTTCTTGAGGGTTTTTTTAATGCTAAGGCATTTTCAGGGATTGGTCAGAAAGTAAGAAGTCCTATGGATATAGCTCATAAAAACCTATCTGTGTAGCTGTCGGAAAACAACATGTGTGTAACATGCATTGTAATCGGTCTTTCAAATATTCAGATCTTTTTTTAAAATAAATTTTGGTATTTTAATGTAAAATCTTGTTTCACATCTGAGAGATAAGGGATTTAAAGTAGAAAACATAATTCAGTAACCTCTCTTATTTCAATGACACTACAATGTCACTCAAGTGCCTGGAATAGTACAAGAGATACTAGACCACAAGGTTAAGAGATTTAACTTGCAAGCTAATAAAAGGGAATGAGCCCTTCTCATGGAGGAGCACAGTATTTCTTCCCTCTTAAGGACCACAAATGGATTTTTCTCCTCCATTAAGACCATCAAAGCAGAGGTCCGTTATGAAAGATTTCTTCCCAAACAAGAAGCTATAGTCCATCTCATTTCATAACATCTGTTGCCATAACAGTTATCAATATCTACTTCCACTGATGAAGACTCCCTTTAAACGACACTGGCAAAGAACTTAATGCTGACTCTGAAAAACTAGCATGTCAACTAGCCAGTGTTTACCAGAGATGAGTTTGGTTTTTTTAAAATTTGAAAAAAACATAGCAATTCCAAGCAATTTATTATGTTGATGAACTGGCTTTATGCTTTTTTCTGCCTGTTGTCTCTGGAATTACTCTAATTATTTCTCAGGGAGAATTACTTGTTTTTGACATGACTACTGTTCTTTAATCCCAGTTCTAATCTACAGATACTGACCTGTCATTTTTGGGATTATAATTTTCTTCTTTATTCGTCAAACATGAAAATGCGGTGGGAATATATTGCAAATGAAATCAGAAGGTACACATGCAGAAACAATCCATTCCAAGATTCCTCCTTCACTTTCATGCTTAACATCATCAGTAATAGCTTTAGTGTATAAGAGAAAGAAAAGCTGGATTGCTGTACGACAAGGCTATCACCCCTGAAATATTATAGTGAATTTTTCTTTAATATAGGCAAGTGAGCAAACAAAATTCAGTGCTGCATTACAGGTTTATCATGTCACACAGAAACTGAAGCAAATTCCTTTAGCAGGAATAAACAAGGAACACCTTTTTACAACAGTTTGCAATCTTACTCAGCTGGTAGCTAAGCATTTGCATTTTCAGCTGGAGATGGCAGAGGGTGTTTTGCACTGAAATACCCTATAGTTTTTTGTACTTAAATACCCAACATGGCCAATGTATTTCTACCATTAGCTCCTACAGCTTGCAGATTTTACAGAGGATATGAGCTGGGGATGCTCATGGGAGCTCCTGTTAAAAGCCTACTGCCAAAAAAAGAGCTGGAGAATTGTTCAATTTCCAGTGGACATGTGTCCTCTCTCATGTACAGTCTCGAAATCATTCTTTCCAGACATGGCTTACATTGAGGCTCACCAAAAAACACAAAACAAAACATGTATTTTCAAGCAGCTAGTCTTCTGCTGCACAACAAAAGACAAGATTACACCAGCCATTAATTTTAATTTATTACCCAAAAATATATTTGAGTACAGCTACTTTCTTTTTGTTGCATAGCAATTATAATGGCAAACTAGCATTATAAATTCTCTGTTTTACCAAGTGAAGAAAAGCACTGTGCATCTTTACAGTACTGACTTCTATTAGCCTCTAAAAGTTCCTTCTCAGAAAATGTCTGAAGTCCAATTGTGATCCATGCTAAGTTCATCTAAGTACATCAGAATTCAATGCTTGCAATTGGAGTTTCATTTAACTAAATCAAAGGTAAATATAGAGCACTTGAAGAAAAGATTGAAGAAGTCAGGGTGGGAGGATATCAACTTCTGTGTCATCTGAAATCTCAGAAAAAAAATGGTAACATTTTATGTGGGCAAATATTCACAGTTTTGCTAGGCAATATTATTTTGCTCCTGAAAATTCATATATATACTGAAAAGAAGATTTCCACTAACTAGGAAGAAAATATGCTTTTCCAGATACTAGGGCATAAATCATTTTATTCATAGTTGTTTATCTCATATCTTATTCTCTTCAGAGAACATGGCCTTTAACAGTCAGCTTTTTTTCTTTTTTTTTTCCTTCATAATCTAGTTTTAGCTTATCTGGTCTGGAAATTGAATGATGCCTTCACAGTTCCACGCAGAATAAGAAATTAATTTATAAACTGAAATTATTGAATGGAATATCTGTCCTCTTTTTCAAGAATGCCTCATTTCAACTTCATATGTTCATTAAGAAATAGATCTACACAGTGTGAAATACAAATAATAGAGCCAAATATATACTCTGTAATCAAGATAAACTGAGGTTTGTCAGTTCATCTTTTTGATGTTCTTTAGAAAATATCTGAAAATACCACAAGCAATCACACAATTGTGTTTCAGGATCCATAGGTATTTTGCTCCAAGGCATGCTACTATTGACATCCTAAAATAACCACTGCCACTAAAACAAAGGACTGGTGTTTTATTCCAGCTCTCATTGCTAATACTCCAAACAATTTTGAAAGGTTTTAAATTGCTTTGTTAGCACTTCTGTTCTCAAATACTGCTAACACTTCTGTTCATTTTAATAAGCTATTCTTATTTTATGACTTGGAGAAATCAGACAGCTAAAGTCAAATAATCAGTAGAGTAAAAACAATCAGGGTGTAAGTGAAGAAATTAAAATTCTTGATTAAATTCAATTAATTCTTGATTAAAATCAATTAACGACTTTTTTATTTTATTCAGTATGGTGACCATGGATATTTGCTAGCATCATGAAAATGATGAATGCAGAAGAAACATATAAGTTTACCCCAGCAATTTTATCACTTAAAATTTTAAGACTATTGTTCAGGTGAAATGTATTCAGTATTTGTGTATTTCCAAAAAAACAGTCTACTTCCAAGAGCCCATGCAGGTCTCTGCATGAAGTTAAACTTCCTAAGTTGCAACATACCAATGAGTTCAGGATACAAATATTGACAATTCTTGAATTTCTCACACCAGCTAGGAGAAATTATTTAATATCAACAAATCATATTCTTTTGTGACTGTGTGTTCCCCATAAGTAGAGTAAGCACTTAGAAATGTATTTCAGCCATACTTTTGGATGGTTGGACAAGTCATCAATTATATGTTCTTTTAAAAGGCGCAATTCTTGATTCATTTAAATAAGAATATGGGACAATTTGTAGCCTTTAACTGAAATTATGCAATTGTTTCAATGCTAACCACAGTAGATAAAAATGAACGGCAGTCTTCACTTTTACCAAAGGAAAAAAACTGGCACAAAATCAAATTACATATTCTCAACATGCAGATCCATTTAAACAGATTCTGCAGTTACTCAGTTTCAGCTGAAATGAAAACTCATCATTTTTAGCATTGCCAAGTTCAATCACACGAGAAGAACAAATACATGTAATCTCAAGTACATATACACATGTAGTGTCCTGCATTTTTGGAATTTGGTGATTTTCTGCACTCTGGGTTGCTCTCTGTATAGCAGAACTGAATTAATCAACTGACAGAACAATCCAGTGACTTTTGTGCCTTTTTATTGCTGAAAGGCCTGTGATAAACATCTGTGCTTCCAAGAGGGAATTTTAGGAAGGACTTTGAGACAACCTGACATGCACTTATGCATTATTTTACTGTGGTGTTCTCTTGTCAGAAATCTGTTTAGTAAAGGACACTGTCTGATTCTTGGTTACTTCTGTGTCTGTGGGCAGCCCACACCTTCTACATCACCTCCACTGTGAAGGTGGACAAACACTACCACTAATTCCACCTTTGAATACATGTACTGGTGACCCAATTGCAACGCAGTCTTTCAGAAATCCCACTCCCTTGCTTGAAACAAATTTACATGGATAGGCATTTTACTTGTTAGGGGACAGAAAAGAAAGCCATTGGTATAGATTGGTGGACAAGTAATTCTTTTCCTGTGAGCACGGTCTACATCTGACTTCCACTTTAAGGACGTAGAACACAAGAGAACACCAGACAGAAGCAACAACCACAAACAAGTTCAAACGCCATAGAAGAGTGTGAAAAGAATAGAAGCAATACTAACATTTTTAAAACATATATGTTTAAAATATATAATCATATAATATTTTAAGTGTCTTTAAAAATTGTGTTAGTAATTAGTGAAAATCAGACGGGGAGAAAGTGGACTGATTTTTCCAAGAATATCAGGAGTATACTCAGATTTAAATGAAGGTGATCAGGGCTGCAGTGATATAGAAGTCCACTGGAACTGTATTAAAAGTCTATTAAAACCCCACAAAATATTCTATCTGAAAAAACCTCTGAGCTTCAAAACTTAGCAGATTGGTGCAAGGCTCATGACAATTATCAGAAGATCTTGTTCTGCTTTTGTGCTCTGAGGCAATGATTTTAGTGCTCTCTGGTCACCTGACTAGGTGTTTTGCCTGTTAGAATAATTTTCCTATATAAGTAACAGCCCACATAAGCAGATATATCAACAGCAAAATGTAATGCCAGTGCTTTCCGCAGAAGGCATAGAATATGAACAGAATCAGTAATTGCAGTATCATTGCTGATGGAAATGAGGGGGAACACCTTCCTCCAATGTCATTGAATAGATCTGGATTTTAATTGTCATCATTAAATGAGGCATTGATGTAGCACATTATGCAAGTTTTTTAATCATTTTATTCCCCATTTTTTCTACTAATTGAGGCAAGGAGAAGTCTGACGAAATCAAAGGAGCCTCCAGGGCTGTGGTATGACTAGTTAAGGGATCAGGAACACAGATAGATTTCTCCTCTACCCTTCCAGTCACAGGGAATGAGGAGACAGAAAACAGAAAGAACCTGGCTCTGAGCCTGGTGCCAGTGGGCAAAACTTTTGCGTTTTCAATTGTGGGTCCATCTACGTAACACCAGACCTACTGAAGATGGATGGGGCACACCTGTCTCAGAGGGGTAAGGTACCTTTGCACAGGAGTTATCAGGGCTCACTGAAAGAGCTTTAAACTGGATTGGAAGGGAGAAAAGCATAAAATGAGGCTCACTACAGATAAACCTGGGTGCAGCATGCCAGTACCTGAGGGAGTATGTTAGTGAGGTCCTTTGGACTGACCTCTCAGTGGACACATGGAATGGAGGTTCACACAGCAGCAAAGTCAAAAGGGTTATATTGAAAATTATAGAAGTGCCTGAGTGGCTTCCCATCCAAAAGAGGTGGCCAGATCAATAGCCCAATTGAAGCATATTAACACCAATGGACACAGCACAGGCTGTAAAGAGGAGGAGCCCTTGCACAAAAGGAAAACTATAACACAGTTGCCATCATGGAAATGTAATGGCATGACTTGAAAACTGGAGTGCAGCAATGGATGCTCATAAACTCTTTCAAAGGGCCATGCTCAGAGAGTGTTGGTGATTGGACTTGCATCCAGCTGGCAGCTAGTCATAAGTGGTGTTCCCCAGCGCTCTGTATTAGGAACGGGTCCATTTAATATCTTTATTGATGATCTCAGTGAGGGGATTGAGTGACCCTGTCAGTCAGTCTCCAGATGACACCAAGTTGGGTGGGAGTGTTGATTTGATGGACAGCAGGAAGGCTCTGCAGAGGGATCTGGACAGGCTGGATTGAAGGCCTGAAGCCAGCTGGAGGGAGTTCAGCAAGGCCAGATGCCAAGCACTGCAGTTGAATCACAGCAATCCCTTGCAGCACTACAGGCTGGGGGAAGAATGGCTGGAAAGTTGCCTGGGGAAAAGACCTGGGGGTGCTGGTTGACAGCAGCTGAACATGAGCCAGCTGTGCCCTGGGGCACCCTTCAGTCAGCAATAGTGTGACCAGCAACACCTGGGCAGTGACTGTTCCCTGGTCTCAGCACTGGTGAGATCACACCTTGAATCCCTGAAAGGAGGCTGTAGCTAGGTGGGGGTCAGTCTTTTCTCAATAATAGCAAGGCACAGAACATGGTTTCAAGTTGTTCTAGGGAGGTTTAGATTGGATAATAGTGAAATTTCTTCATTGAAAGGGTTGTCAAGCCCTGGAGGCTTCCCAGGGAAGTGGCAGAACCACTATCCCTGGAAGCGTTCTAAAGATTTGTAGATCATGGAATCATAGAATCATTTAGCTTGGACGGACCTTGAGGATCATCGAATCCAATTGTAAACCTAACACTGCCGAGTCCACCAGTAAACTAGGTCCTAAACATCACACCTACAAGTCTTTTAAGTATGTGACACTTAAGGTCATGATTTAGTGGTCAATTTGGTAGTGCTATGTTTACAATGGGACTTGAGGATTCTAAAGGCCCCTCCAACCTAAACAATTATATGATTCTACATAATTCTGGACCTTTTTTTTTAAATGAAACACTGGGTGTAAAACCTCCTGTTACAGGTTCGTGAGGATGCCCATGCACAAAAAACTCACAACACCCTCAGAATTGCAAAGAGAGTTGATTTTATTAGTTGCATTAATAATAAATACATACTGACTCCTGGATTTTGAAGAAGCTGTGGAGCAGGAGGAGATTGGAGCATGGCTTCTGTGCTGGAGGGAAGCGCACCTTCAGAGTGTCCCCTGGATGAATATGGTGTGCATCATGGTGTCCATCCCCTCTACCCCAGGACCACACCTTATATCTCCTCCTTACGAGTGGCCAGTTTGAACATCATCTCACACGGGGCCAACACATGAGATGAGGTCAGAACGGCCCATGGTAACACTTCCATGCCAACAACAGTTTATTGTGTACTGTTCCACTCTTGCAGGATGAATCCCACCAGGTGGCCAATACATAGTTACATTTCTGAAGGTTAAAATCCTACCAACAATAAGAATTTCTCCTACAGTATCTTTTTGACTTGCACAACAGCAGACCAAATAGACCTTAAACACATCTTCAGTCCCTGACACACCTCCCTAGAAGACAAAGTTGCTGTCTATAATAATTTAAGAACATGTTTCTTAAAATTTAGCAGACAGAGCTATGTTCAAAACCTGTCTGTGGTATTTTTGTAACAAGAAAGTTTCTCACATTTCTGTCACATTTTGTTTTGAATACTATTGTCACAAGTAAAACAGCTTGTCTTACCAATTATGTTAGAGTAACACAAAAACCTCCTCTGCTGACAAAAGAGGGATTAGTGAGGCTGCAAGGTAACCTAAGCATTTGAAATTGCAGATACATTCCTACTGGCATATTGTTTTCTTCTCAGTGTCTTTTCCCAAGGTACATGGATCAGACTAAATTTATGGAGTATGTCTGTATTTCATTAAAAATATACGTATCTGTAAGTGCCATGGTTATACCCTTCATATTCAAATAAGTTCAAATGAGTTATTACACTCTCATTTGATTAAGTTCAGAAATACTGCCTTAAGTTAATTTCTATTTTCCCACGTCTTCAAATTCTTTGCACAAAAAGTATTCAAACAAAATTTAAAGCATAACTAAAAAAAAATCTGTATAGGAAACTACATTGCACAAAGTTGATAAAAGCAATTGCTTTATCTTAAGCAGCATCATAAAAAACACAAAAACGGGAGTGCTAGTTGGAGGCAAACTAATCCTGTAGTGCACAGATGCATTTTTAATTTATCCATAATTTAGAAACACAAAGAAAAAATAAGGAAAAAAATTCCTTGTGGTAATGAATAAGGACCTAAAAATCTTACATCATGACAGTGAGAATAGTGATCAGAAATAAAAACTTGATGATTCAGGTTCTAAAATGCTACTGAATTGTATCCTAGCCTTTTGTATTAGATACTAACTTAAATTTTCTGCAAGAAGGAACGGGGAAAATAAGACATTATTGTATCTTGAGACCTATCACCACTCAGTAGCCACTTCTATCAAAAATTTATTTCAACATCATAAAAGAGATTTTTTTTCTCAGCTATGAAATCACAGAATTGCTCTCAAATTCTGTTAAGTTTTTCTTTGAAAATTCAGTGTTAAGTGAATGTCAAAACTTTATTAATCTTTCCTAGAAGTAAAAATAAAATGATCGCACATATAAAAAACCACTTGGTGAATGATTTAATTAAAAAATTAAATTATTAGAGTTGAAATTTATTATAAAATTAAAAACTATAATGCACTGTTGAGAAAATATCACTCAAATTAATAGGTTTAGAGAGAAACATTATCTTAACCAGCTACAAAATCAAGCAGTTCTCTTAAGTCTTTCAAACTCTGACATAACTTCAATTATTCTATTTATAAGTATCTATTGTTACAACCCGTAAATTGTGAGCAGTCTGTAAAATAATAAAGACTACAGTCACAGTATCAATTCTTGCCTTGGATAAGCTGACAAAGTACACATAACTAATGTTATTTTCAGCTCCAACTAATGAATTTGCATTTACAAAGGTACAATATTAAACAGCTTCACATCTATGGACAAGAATGTTTACCTAGATCTGACTCGGATTTAAGTACATCAAAGAGGTATACACAGTCAAAGCAAGCTGTCTGTAATGTTTGCTGATTCTTCAAATGTGCACTTAAGCAAAGGAATGAAAAGCCATCTACAACCCAGAAGTTGGCCAGTGATTACATTACTAATCCTGTATTAGAGGTGGAAAAGCCAATGCATTCATCAGGAAAATTATTTTTGTCCCAAATCACACAGCAAGACAGTGATAAAACTGAGAACAAATAACAGATGGGAGGTATCATGGTAATTTTTGAGCCCGTCCTTCATTTGTCTGTCCCTGTCATTTTTTTGCATTAGTTTTCATCTGAACTAAAGTACTCTCAAGGGGAAATAACCCAATGACAATCTTAATTATTTCAGACTGCAATAACTAAGAGATATAAATAAAATGGATCAGGAAATTACTCTTCAGCCAGAATCCAACTTGGCTATCATAGTGCCTGGCCTAGCAACGTTTTCCTTCATTTAAACATGCTCTCATGATAAGCCTCCAGCTCCTTCCTATGTGCAAAAATAAAAACCTTCAGAGATTTCACATTTCATACCCTCAGAACAAAAAATATAATGCAAAATTAATTTAAAATACCCATAGGAAAAAAACCCAACAAACTTCAAGCACTGTAACTTTACTTTAGGAGTGAAAAACTACTTCAATCAGTTCCCATTAGTGGAAAGAGTTTTGTAACCAGAAATACAGGAACTAAACTCATAGCAAAATCTTTGAAACATGAGAGACTGTTGATATGACTGGAATTAACCATAGAAAGACTTTTGTTCAGGACTGAGGCCATTTGGAATTCAACTGGGCAAGTGGCCACACAGTTCTGAACTGCTGAGAGTGACAAGCACCTTACAGCAGGATCTAGACATCACAATGCTGGACATCCCACTTCTTCACAGGACTGTTTAGATGGGTTCTGCTTCTCAGTGAAATGGACAAATATGTGGCTGGCTAGAAAAAAGGTTGAAGAGCTAGAATCAGCAAATCAAGTGAACAGATATTATCTCTTTCCCTGCTATTGTTTTTGCCATATGACTTGAAAAATTGCTAACCTATCATTCCCTAAACTTCCCTACATAGGAAAAGAAAGTAATAATACTTCTTTTCCTTTCAGATATATCAGGTGCACTGATATGAATAAGACTACAGTAACCATCCCTGCTAACAGCTAACAGGGGTGATTTGGAATTTATTCCAAATATATATTTACTATTACATATTTCTATTAATATTTCTATTTATATTACATATTTATTCCAAATATATTATTATTCTATTACTAGAATCCATATTTTACCAAAATTAGTTTCTTAATATTCCATGCCATAAGTCATTTCCCTACTCTGAGAACTGGTGGATCACAATTCACACCCAGATCCAAAGTCTTCAGCGTGCATTTCACTTGCAGATAGTAATATGTTTTACATTAATTTGAAGGCTCATTTTCACTGCTCTATAATCCTCACATCTTTTCTACTACTGATACAAGTAATATACATAAGTCAAATCTTGAAGTTAATAACCCCTTTCCAAGACAGGCATCTACCGAATACTGTTCCATCCAAAAAACACACACTAAAGTTACAATACAGAATGCAGTTGGCTGTAGTTACAACATTGACACAAAGCAGTATCAGACTATCTAAAAGGAATATTCCCTCTATGTTTAGGCAATGAGAAGCATTAAATAATTTTGTATTGTATGTATGTTAATTCCCTATGTCACCTCGAATGGACAACCAAAAAACTACAAGTCTGAAAAAAATAATTTCACATTTTGTTTATCTGACTTTTCTAATGAAAATTGAATATTTCTTTTGGGCTCTCCCAAGTTCATAATTAAAAGTAGGCTTTTGAAAGACATTAAAAAAACAGAGCAATATTGCATTTCCAGCTTTGAGGGAAGATGTATTGCTGAGGCATTTTTTGGTGGTTTTTTTGTTGTTGATGGTTTTTTTTTGGGGGGGTGTTGTTTTTTGTTTGTTTGGGTTTTTTTTTTTGTTTTGTTTGTTTGTTTTGGGGTTTTTTATTTGTTTGTGTTTTGGTTTGGTTTTGTTTTGCTCTGTTTTTTGGTTTTTTAATTTTTATTTTCAGGTTTTTGTTTTTGTTTTTTTTTCTTTTTTTACTTAATAGGAAAGAAGTATCAAGGTAATATTTGAACATTTGCCCAAATCATTACTAAGGCTCTTTTTCAGAAAAACTCACAAAAATATCAAGGCTGCTTGGGCAATGCTTTAGCTAAGGTTGTTTTTTAAAGGCCAAAGTTGATCCTTCTGAGATTATCTGGTAAAATCTTTTCTTTTCCGAACTGCTATATCCTTTTCTCTTTAGTTTAATTATGTAAAACTCTGTAGTTCTTCATTCTTTTTAACTTGAAAATATTTATGCTTCAAAAGGCTTAACAACATAACTAAGCTAGACTAGGAATATATATACATAAAACCCCCAAAAATTAGAAGGAAAAGAAAAAAAAGAAACAAGATATTCCAAATCAATTTCTTCTTTATTTTTATTTGCATCACAAAAGGAATTAATTCTTTAATATTCCAGTTCATAATGATTCCAAGTAATGAGTTTAAATAGTTTTGTTTGGATTGTCTTCTCTGTTTGAATTCATGATGACCCTGAAATAACCTTTTATGTGTTTTTTTTTTCTGTAGGAAGTGCTGCAAACCAGACATATCTTCATTATCATGGAAAGACTATGTCACTGAACTTGCCAAATAATGCAATGGTTTCAGAAAAAGAGTAACCAGTGATTCATTGTGGACATTTTATAGTACTCCATGTGATTATGAGTGTAACGCCAAGCTACATCCTAAGGAAGAATGCGTCCATGAGGAAATTCAAATGAAAGATAAAAGCCAACCTTCAAAACTTCCCCTTTTATCTGTATGTTTCCATCTCAGCTAACACATAGCTTAGAAAATGCTGTGTGCCTGAATTCCCCTAGCTTATTTCTCTGAGACTCACATCATAGAAAATACCTGCAGTCATAAAACCGATTTGTGCTTAAATTCCCTTTTGGCTTGAAGTTCCACATTGTGAAAGACAAGTAGGATCACCACAGAGACTTGACAGACGACTCTAATTTGGTTACATTATGGCCCTAGCAAGTGAACTGTCAAGGCAGGGCAACAAAGCCGAAACCTGTCTGATATAATGTAGACCCTAACTCGTCATTTACATTTACCCTTTCACACACATAGTGTTTTGTTCCCATAAATATAACCTACACATCGATGACAGAAGCCCTTCATCCTCTGTGGTCTTGGAAAAAGTAATTTGATCCACTAGCTAGAATTGACGTATGCTACAACATGCTCTTGAAGTCTAATATTAATGAGTAGATAACCAAGAGGCTCACCAGAGAGAACAAAAGGAGAATTTTCTAACATACAAGGAAAGGAGAAGAGTAGAGGGTTTAAACAAATGGATTTCTACAGCTTATATTCTAAAAAACTCAAGTGCTTCAAAGAAAACTAGATATTGTATGTCTCAATATCTGATTATTTTTAATTGCTTACTTATTTTTTATGAAGACAAGTCACAGTGTTAATCCTGTTGAACTAATTACTGTAATTTATTAGTAAAACAAGTAGTTTTTTTCTGCTTTCATTGTTATAAATTCACTGTCTTAATATTGCATTAAATTTTGTGAAAATGGACCTTTACATAATGCTGTTAAAAAAAAATGTTTCCTGTAAAGCAGACCAAGTTTTACTGGTGGCTGTATTTCTTTTCTCATGCATATGAAAGGACAGGGAGTTTCTTCCATTCTCATTGCACACAAATCTGTAGCAGTAGAAGCTTAAGTTATAGTGATGTTATAGTTAAGATATAGCTTAAGTTATAGTTCTCAGCTGACAAGCGATTCCTGATGTTAATCAAAAGCCACTGTTGTCACTTGGTTTCTTTGCCTCAAAAAGACGTTTGCTTGAGTAAAATTGAGAAAATAGAATAAACTATTAGGTAAAATATCAAGACGTTCACTTTGTATCTGAATATGTTAAAGAAAAATTATTCAAAAGAAGAACCACAATTTCAGTTAAATATTCCACAAAATATTTTAAAATACTTACTGTAATATTGAAAAAAACCCAACCTTTTTTCAATAACATGCAATAATAATACTTGTTTAAAAGAAAAATATTTGTTTAAAAGTTAAAGTAGCTGGTTATCAACTCAGAATGTTGTAAAGTATATGTAACTAGAAATTTAAGGCATTTCATGTTTGATTTCCCAGGTAATACGCAGACTTTTAAACCCAGTTCTTCTGGGCAAAGGCTACAATCTCTGTAAATTTTCATGAAATAAGAATAAAGGATATAGTAAATAGTACACAATACAGGCAGCTTCAGAATTTGGCAATTAAAAGTTGAATGCTCTCTTAAAAAGCACAAATATTGGAGTTTAATTCCCATGAATTGTTTTTGGACAAATAAATTGGCTGTGATGTCATCTATTCACAGCACCTGCTCCAAAGACCAGACTTGAATTACGAAGTAAAGTCTTGACACTTTCATTGAGATATTACTTTGCATTTTCCTTGAAAGAATCAAAAAAATGCTTAGATTAAATACAGTAAAGAAATAATCTCTTCACTCCACAAATATACCTCGGTTTTTTTTTCTAGACATTTATTTTGTCTCTGTTTAGCAGCAGCTGAAAACTCTAGACATAATGAAGGTGCTTACCAGGCAGACGTTTCTCCTAACTTGACTCTTAAAAATCACCAATTTGTTTTAGCAACCAAATAATCCCGATAAAGAAATGCAGTACACAGGAAACTTAACTACTTTAAAAAAATATTATTAATTGAAAGGGCCATAAAGAGTACCTCTAGATTGAAATCAAATTCCTTCAACATTAAGATTTTAATAAAAAAATTTACTTGACTCCAAGCTGAAACACAAATATTCATTTGCTCCAATTTACCAAAGAGAGTCTCTCTTCCATGCAAAGGAAACAATATTATCATTGTAAAAAAATGTACCTTTGTTCCTGGTTTTCTTTATATTTGAAGGCAGTATTTTTTTACCTTTTTTCTTTTCTGTACTGACCACTATTACAGTGCCTCATTATTCCAAGTTGCAGTACAGCCATTGTTTTTACTTTTATAATCCTTAGTCAACAGAAAACTACAGGCATTATAGCCCATTGACATTTAATTTCCAATTTTTCTAAAGCAGTCGAAGTTGAACATAGGTGCAGAGGCTTAAGTTAGAATCAAATAAATGCCACTTTTCTTGCATACTGATTTTTTGTGACAGTAGCTCGGTTTTTGTCGTAGCTCAGATGATGCCAAGAAAGAAACCAACCTCCTATCTTTATTTTTGGAATACAAATGAAGAATTCTTCTTCTTTTAGCCCAAATTTTCCCCTCAAGGAAAGAAGGTAAAAATATTCCAATCTGCAGGTAGAACAAATGTTGAAAAGGTGTCATCTTGCTGAGTGTGATTGCATTCTTTGATATAGACAGAGAAATAATTGAGATCACATCTTATGAAACACACTCCAAGTTTCTTGAAATTGATTTAGGAACACTTTTGTGTGGAATAAAATTTGGGAAAGGAAAATATAAAAGAAGATTGCCTGTGTAATTCTGCCTAGAATGGAGGGTTAGGGCTTGAGCATTTTTCATTAAACATACAATTACAGTACATGACTAAGCCAAAAATCATATATATTTACATTTATTAACAGAAATAAACAGCAATAGAGAGTTTCTCTCATTGTAAGGCTTATTTTGAAAAGGAGGAAGAGAGTATCCATATATCACATCAGTCTGTGGAGGTCAGAGTTTTTTTGTATATTTGAAAAATTTGAAGTTATCAACAAACAATAACTCATGTAATAGTTGCTGCTCCTCTTCACTGCAGATCATATTTCTGTCTTCTCTGAGTACTACAGAGTGCGTGAAAGTATTTATTGTGATTTCCAATCTTCTAATCCAATTAAAGGATTATTATTGGATCAGGACAATTTTGAGATATCTCCACCGAAATTAACACATCAGGAAACGAATATCTAGTGCCAATCAAAGGATATATAGAAATCTGTATAAATGGCTCCAGAGAACAATTTAATAAAATACTACAACCCGTGTATTTCTCTTACATGTAAGAAGAAAAAGATTTTCCATGTTATGGAAAGAACTGTTTTGCTTTTATTTTTTTTCTTTTTGCAATGTATTTAAAAGTTCTTAGAGTTGGATTAGCCTAAATTTCAGACATAAATATTTTCATGAATCAGATTTTCTACAGCTTCTGGTTAATCTCTTAATATATTTGCTCTAAGAAGTCATGGAAAACTTTCCTTCAATTCAGAAACTGGAATAACATACCCACAACTGTATTTTGTAGAGTCCTGTTGTCCTCTGTCCTATTGATCTTCATTTATTGATCTGTTTGGGTTTTCTTAAACCAAACTATAATGTTGCAATGGGAGATGATAAATGTCGTTTGCACAGAGCCATTTGGAAACCATCCTGTTAGCAAGTAATATGGTTTAAATACCCTTGTCCTCACAGGACAAAAGCTGGGTCCCCATGAGCAGTGTCTGGTAAAAAAACTGAGCAAATGTTCTTTTCCTGTTCAGGAAACTTCTTTTTCTAATCTCAAGACTAATAACATTGTTGAGCAGGATTAATGAGACAGGGGATCCCTAGAGAAGCAGAACAGCCTGAAGACAGAAGGTTTCTTATACCTAGAATAGTAAGGGATATGATGCTTAACTAAAAACCTGGACAGAAATTCCCTTCTTATTTCTCATAAATTAGAAGCTCTGAAATCTTTATTCTTGGCCATCCACCAACATCAACGCAGTGATTATTCCTCATCAGTTCAGGCAGAAATAAAAGCAGACTGACATCAAAGAAGAAACTTATAGAAAAAATAATAACATGTACATCCCTAACATTTAGAATGCATACATTGCTAAGGATCTGAGAATTCATCCTGAAACGCCTTCTCACATATATTTTTACTTACAAGAAATCTTCATCCTCTCATTAGAAGATTGTGTATACTGCAGCTTACACTACCAAATTGTTTAGGCTGAAAATTTCACTATTGAAAATTTCACTATCACATTTCTTTTGTCTGATTTCCCACATCCGTCTCAGCTTTTCAAACACAAGGTTCATTTGAAAAAGCAGTCCTCAAGATTTCAGCTGTAGGAAGAATATTGTTCTTTCCATTCCCCACATCTCCTGCCTCTACTTGTACTGCCTTCTTCATTAAAATTGCTTCGTTTTACTTCCTTACAGCAAATCCCACAATCACAAGGCAAGCAAGTTCAACTTATCACCCTAGTACAAACAATATTCACTTTCTCAGGGTAGAGTTGTTTTCTCCTGTTTCAATTGGATCACTGTGTTTCCAGTAAAGATTAATATTTATGACCTGAGAAATATGAGTCATCTCAAGGCAAAGAGCAGATCAAGCATGGAGATGTAGGGAGAAGACTCCCACTTTCAGCAGCAGACTATGTGAATTCAGTTTTCTCATGAAACTAAATCCTAAATGAAACCATTCAACTACCTATTACATATTTCCATTTTCTTGATATTTGTACCAAGACTTTCAAGTCTGAATTTTAGCTCCAGATCCAGTTTGAAAACAGTGCTAAGGCACTTGAATGCATCCAAAAAAGAGCAACCTAACTGATGGAAGTGCTGGAACGCATGGCCTGTGAGGAGAGGCTGAGGAATCTGGGTTTGTCAAATTTGGAGTAAAGGAGGCTCAGAGGATACGTCATTGATCTCTGCAGCTTCCTGAGGAGGCAAAGTGGAGAGGGAGGTGTTGCGCTCTTTTGCTTGGTATTACACTGGATCTACATGTGATCTTATCTTTCTACTCTTACCCTTTCTTTCACTTACTTTCTTCTCCTTGTACAGTTTCTTAAGTGACACTTTTATGATTTTGCATTGCTATATTACTAGAGATAATAATAACAACCAAAGTGGATATATATCTACTTTCCATTGCAACCAAATTGTTCTGAAATAAACCCCAAACCCCATAAATATATATATATATTTATAAACATTGATCATTTAGCATCATTTCAGTCTAATCTGACCCAAGGGGTCTATTAACAAGAACCTAGGTTACCCTTGCCTTCTGAATCAAGCTGTAACTGGAAGTCGAGATGATTATCTTAATATTTCAGACATAAGATAAACCGACAATCAATGTTCATTCAAAAACCTCACAGTGATGGTCAGTACTGGATGCAGCATGCTGCTTGAAAAGCATCTGCACATGAGCTCAAAATCTATTAAAAGCCTGTCATGCAGTCAAAACCTATTAAAATGGAAGTCATAGTAATAATAAAACGTTGTTGCTAATATTCTCCAGAAGTGGACATGCAAGTCACCTTGCTATTTGTCATAATAACGGTTGCTTAAGGCTCTCAGTCAAACCTATTCTGCTTTTCTTTTGATTTTTTAAAATTCAACTAATACAATATGCTGTACAAAATCTACCAAAGGCAAACATCAAACAAAGGTTAAAAACAAGGGCTGTGCAAGTCTTTCTCTGCTGACTTATACTGTGTGTGTTTGTTCTGTGTCATCCTGGTACAAGAACAAAATAGGCTTTGAGGACTCTTTGAAGACTGGTTCAAAAAGGTTCAAACAGGCATGGCTCTGTTTGATGGATGAAAAAAGAAAACATTGTGATATAGAGTTAAAAAAGCTGATGTATTTTGTTAAGCAGTGAATTGTATGGCTATCTCCACAAGATCATCCAGCTTAAGTGGGAAGTTCTTCCCTGTCCCAAAGCTGGAGTTTTTACTTACTTTATGGCATATTGGAGGACAATTTCAATTCAGTGTTTTCTACGGGAACCTGATTGCTTCTGTTTCTCTTTCTTATATTGCTGCCGTGGGATTTTGTGGCTGTTTGGTGCGTATTTGTCTTTTCCTTAACTCAGTAGCTCTCAAAACCTTGTGGAATCTTTTGTGTCAGAGAAGTCACCATGAAAAATGCCAGTCACAAGCATTAAAATTGTTTTCAATATCTATGATGCTTTTTCCTCTCTACTCTGCAATGAACAAAACACCAGAATTATTAAACACCACCATAAATATGCCTGTTTCCTAAATATCAAGTGACAGATGTTTATAAATTGTTATTGAATTAATGTGGCTTTCAGTGTTTCTTTAGCAGTCAGTATTATATCAGTGTCATGCTATGTTAATAGTCCGTGGTTAAAAACACTGCAAAATGTATGTATCCATCAAAGTTAAAAATGTTCAAGAGCTTTTTATTTAATGATGTATTGCTCCTTTAGAGGCATTTTGACAACTGTATGGTGTTTCAAGGAATTACTACAGAATTTAATGTGAAAATTTTAAACTGATACAGTGATGCTGCACATGAAATTATCCACTTGAGATCATAAATCTTGAAGCATTTCCTAGAATGAAATTAATAATTTTAGCATTCAGAAATGTCAGGAAAGCCTCCACATTGTCAAAAAAAGTATTGTTGCAACATGCATGCCCTTGAAAAACATGTCCGTACAATATTCTTCTTCCTGTAGATCAAAAGGTGCTCTCTCAGGATAGTCTGACAAGAAGTTGTTCAAATATGTACATCCATGGACACCACTACACATCAAACCTGGTGAAACTGAATGTCCAAAGGTAAGAGGTATGAGGAGAACCCAGTAGACAGACCATGAGAGCTTTGTTCTTTACCTATCAGAGCACAGAGGCTATGCCTCCCTTAACCCAACACAGTATGAAAACAGCAAATAAGAGCAATGACATTAAAATAAAAGTATGATATGCTTATGCATATTTAGTGAGCTTACATGATTGGTAGATAAGTCATGCCTGCATGGTATTTTTCATCTTCTATGTTTGAATGCAGACTCCCTTTTCATTTGTTTTACATGCTCCAACTAAAACTAAGTAAAAAATTAGGTAGTTTTGTATTAAGATAGCTTTGTCTGAAGACACACCATATTTTCTTGACTTTTACACAATTACAGCTTTAGGCTATTTATGGCAGGTAAGTTGACATTGCACTTACCTTTCACTTTCTAAACTATCAAAATTGTTCTTTGTGGAACTAAAAAGATTCTTAGAAGCCATGCATGTTGTTTGGTGAGAGAAAACCATCTTAAACATTGTTCTTACAGGAAAATTAATGCAAATATAACATAAAGAGTTCTCCACCCAGAACACAATTCTGTATGAAGCAATTAACCTTGTATCATCTTGCAAGTTTAGATCATGAAGCCAGCAACCAAGCTGCAGTCAATTCAAATCTCCACAGGGAATCTGAGCCTTTCTGTAACTTTTTCATGTTTGCCATATTAATCAGATGTGAGGTAGATGTGATGGTTAGTCAAATAATTTGTTCTTTCAACAGGTCTACAGCTCATATTTTCTTGAATAAACTTGATCTTTTTTTAAATATAAAAGAGGAAAATTGAGAGAACTCACTAAAGAGATTTTCTGGGTTAATTGCTCTGCTTGCCAGAACACTGGATGGCATGTTTTGTCTAACTTTGGCTCTTTGGAGGCCAAAAAATAATGAAAAATATTTGAAAATACTTTGTCAACAGCTACTTAATCCGAAACCCTGTAAGAGAATACAAGAAAGCTTTGGACAAATGAAAATAAAGCTAATACCTTCTTAAAGCTGAGCACAAAGATACTACCGGCTTGACTATTTCTTGTGGCAATGAAATTAAACAGCCATGACACAAGAGCTGTTGCAATGAAAGTAACACATAAGATTGGTAGAAGTTGTTTTGATATCTGTCTTGCAGTCAAGGTAGAGTGTAATATAAGCATTGAAGTGGTCCAGGAGATTTACATTCTTTTTCCTCAAAGGTGAGGCATTAATACAGTTATCTTTTGAAAAAAAAAAAAAGCTATTTACACAACATGCATAAGAAGAATTCCAGTGTTGAGCTTCCCACAAAATTGTGACATTCGGCTTTTCAGAAATTTCCCACTATATAAAATGGCATTTAACTTAACATTCATAGGTGTGAATACTATAAACACTATTTTTTTTCCTTATTATTATTCTGTGGATAGACAATTTTGGTTGGGGACTAGGAAGCTTTGGTTTTTTGCTGCCTTCCCTGGATGCACTCAAATTAAATTAAAAATTAAACTGAATTTGAACAATGCAATCACATCTCATCATTACATTGGCTAAATTCTCTCATCAAATACAAAAGTATTTAAAAAATCTAATTATAAAAGCAATGTTACATGGAAAAATATGGCTTATTGGGATGTTCAGCTGTTTTCAAAAAATGATTACTGAAATCCATATTATCGGATTTGGGATACACGTATTTATTATGTCATTCATAATTAAAAAGGGCAGGCACACTTTTGGCTGTAGAATTAATTACTTAATATCCTTAGACCCAAGCAATGTATCTAATAAACAAATAAGAATGATTAAAATTAAGCTAAAGCATCTCTATTTTGTATATTATGAAGACAGTAGTATATTATTTCCTGGTCTGAAAGTGTAAAGGTTAGGAGAAAAGGAAGAACAAATGACAAAAATAATTTATGAATACATGAAATATTGAAACTACTTCATACTTTGAAAAATATCTATCAGACAAAATACAAATAAATATTTAGTCACACCTTTCAGCTAAGGAATATTAAGACTTACCCAAAAAATGTTGAGCATATAAATTTTTACAGAAAACAAGCAAAAAGAACGTGAATTTTGAATCATATGCGTAGATTTTCCTCTTAGTGATTTTTTTTTCCTATTGGCCAGGACTAAACTTAGGGTCATTTTACTTTTATATCATTAATCCAAAAGCATTGGCCCTTTGATTTTTCCAACTGCCCATGAAGCAGTTGTAGTTTGAAAAGTGTTCCAAGTAAATAATGAAAGAAAAGAAAAGAAACCTTTTTGCTATCTTAGGTACATCATCTATCACCCATTCCAGCACCAAAGGAAAAAACCAAAAAAAGGTCAAGTCCATTTGGGCTGTTTAGGGCAGCTTCAGGCTGTCAATTCCAGAGCCATGAAGTGACAGAAAATTAGGAAATGTATTCCTAGGAAAGTGTCTTATGCAAGGGCTGTCAGAACATGTTCACAAAGACTCAATAGCATATTCAGGGTTTTTGGTGTAAACCGCGAAAAAAGGGTTATGCAGAGGAATGACTGTGGCTATATAAAATGCAATGCTTAAAACCAGTTCAGTTATGGCAGTGCCAATGGAGTCACCCTTGACAGGCACTGGGATAACAGGCAGACTTTACCATTTTGGACTTCAGTCTGTCCAGTGAAAATAAGTACTAAATCATTTTTTGGAAACCAGCTGCCCACAACAATAAGACTAAATTATGAAACGAGGTTTTATCACAGCTTGTAAGTATTCAATAATGACTGAACTAAATCAAGCTTCATTGTTAAAGGCTTCTTTTAAGATTTGCTCAGGAATTACTGATGCTTCCTGCAGCAGATGGCATTTCAGCAGTCAAGCTTCAAAGGACTGCCATTAAGAGATGATGTGTAGAGAATGTTCAGTTGCTAGTTTCTTATACCTGTCACACACGTGCCCAAGGAGCCCATTACAAAGAACATGGGGTTTTCTCAGGCTCTGTAAACCATGTTTTACAAACACTGGGCGCCAATATATCTTGGTAAAAATCTAAACAAAAGAATTAAAAGAGCAATTTTGTCCTAGGGCTAGTGATTCAACGTTTGCTTTATTTTCCTTAAAGTAAATGGAAAATATTAATATGGGAATTAAATCTGAACCTTGTTTTTTCAGATAAAACATCAAAACAGCTCCTTGGTTTTCCATCAGGTGCTTTGCCGGTAGTTTACTCACGTTTTACCTTCTTCCTATATATAAATGTTTCTCAGAACACGCTGGTTGTAGATATAAA
Organism: Origma solitaria; assembly: GCA_013397895.1. NCBI lineage: Eukaryota > Metazoa > Chordata > Aves > Passeriformes > Acanthizidae > Origma > Origma solitaria. The sequence goes on along the minus strand of VZRL01001565.1, from coordinate 583,026 downwards.
AAAACATTTAGGTAGGACAGACAAATGCTTCCTGGGTACATGGTGCTATTTTTCTGCTTAAAATTAAGTTTATGCATGTTTGTCATCACTAATTATAAATGAATAAACAGCGTAAACTTACTGCTTCCAGGTCATTTCACTAGGCTACGTAATTGTTTTAATTCCACAAAACAGTATGAAGTCCATTGTGGCAAAATGTCTTGGTTTCATCTAGGGTAGAGTTACTTTCTGAATGAGAATGGTGATAAGACAAAGGAATTTTAGGATTTGCTAAATTATGTTTATCCTAATTCAAGGACTTTTTTTTTTTTTTTTTACTCTGCCAATGAGAAGGTACACAAAAGAAACTGGGAGGGAGTATGGCTGGGACAGGTGACCCAAACAGAACAAAGAGATATTCCAATGCCATAGAACATTCATGAGCAGTATATAAAGTGGAGGGAACTTCCTGGAAGGGTAGCCAATATGGGTTTGGGAAGGGGGGGGTCAGCAGGTGGTGAGCAATTATATTATGCATTACTTATTTTTCCCTTTTTATTGTTATTATTATTATTATTGAGCATTTTTATTGTCTTTTACTTTATCTTTGATTATTAAACTGTTCTTATCCCAACCTACAAATTTTACTTTGATTCTTCTCCCCATTCCACCGGAGCAGGGGGTAGAGAGAGGAGAGTTGAGCAGGCAGCTGCATGGTGTTTAATTTCCAGTGGACTTAATCCATGACACAAAGTCATCATAGATTTCTCTTTATGAAACTAACAGTAAGGTTATTTCCATAATATACAGCAAAGTTCTTTTACTTTTTATTTCATTCAAATCCTGCTATTTTTTGTGAAACACTGGGTGAAGGTTTCTAATACAATGGAAGATATAATCACGGACTACATTTCTTAGAGTAAAAATTTCACCTGAAGGTGGTAAAAGAAAAACTTTTAAAGGTAAAGTCCAAAACCTGTAAAGTAGATTGAACTGGGAGAAAACATTAATATCACAGTCTAAAAGCTGATTTTCTTTCTATCTCAGAAAAGAAATATTGAATGCAGACATATGAACCACACTGTAGCCACGTAAACATTTAAAGCATTCTACATTTATGCATGGTAGTATCTGTGCTATTTGTATCTGAATTACTTGAGAGCTGTGCTCATTTACTGTGAAAAACAGAAAATGTAATAACAGGAAGAAAAGCTTAAACATATCAAAAAGGTACAAGTAGTATAGCTAAGGTCATCAAAACATGAGTGACACTAAACATGTATCTTGCATTCAAGCAAGAATCCTTAGTGGTAAATATATTTACTAGCATCATCCAGGGAAACATTCCAGAAACAGAGTGTCTGAGAAGGAATATCTATCCAAAATAAGAAATTGAAAGAGGAGGTTTCCTGATAAAACAAATTTGTATAAAAATTATAAAATACAGCAAAGCAGGAAGAAGTATTTTGATAGGGTGGAATAGGCTGAAGTAAATCACCTAACCACAAGACAAGTACAAAATCAGTATCTCCAGCTGTGTATTGATCTGATAAAAGTAACTAACCTATGAGCTGCTTTTCATTACCAAGTGCTTGCTAAGATCTGATTATTGAGCATTGCCTTTACCTGTGGTGTAAACAAGACCATACAGCAAAGTCAATAGTAGTGATTTTATGTAGCAGTAAAATGTGAGGTAGAGAGATAGAAAGAAATAGAAAAGAGAGGGGAGAAAGTGACAGAGACAGATGAAGACAGACAGCTTAAGCAGAAGATAGTGACCACCTGTGGATCCAGCCACATCATGTCGGTTCCTCCTCATTCTGGGCTTCTCAGTGGATCTCTGGACAAAATTAGATAATGAAAGATGCAAAACTTCCAGAAAGGAGCCACTATAAGACAACAAAATTTCTTAGGAGTGCCTGTTTTATACATTGTCGACAGAAGTCAGTAAATCGTGAACAAGCAGTAAAAGCCCTGAATGCTGTTCGGGGCTTGATTTGCTGAAGCAATATCAACCAACAAAGCAGTTAAGGCTTTTGCAGTGGTAGGATAAATATTGCTAGACTACAAAACAACAAATATTATCCAAGTTACTGAACAAAATTATTAAATTAAAATGTACTCTATGATAATAATTTTCCAGACTTTGACCTCCCAGCTTTCAGATCTGCTCAGTTTTCTCCCAAACTGACTCATCTTAGTGATAAAACTTCCAGATAATGTCAAAATAAGTTCTATTCAATAATTCTCCAATCGTGAAGCAGAGAGTAATACACATGTATACTGAAAAAAGATTTTGCAAAACCACTCAAAAAAGAAAAACTTTTTTTCTGATGTTTAAGACCAAAAAAAATTTAACAATTATTAACTACATTATTATTCTAATTTCTTTGAAATTATGGAGAAATATATTCTCTATATATGTATATCTTAGGTACCTTAGCAAAAATAATTAGATATTATAAAAATATTTTCTGCCTTCACCTCTTATGCCAAGGTAAAGTTGGTGACAGGTATGGGATGGGGCAGACGCTCTGCTAGAGTGTCTGCCCCACTGCCTCTGGCAGTTATGTTAGATTCTCTAGCTAAAATGAGCCATGCCAAATAACGTCCCTGGCTACTCAAACGTTGCGCCTCAGTTTAGAGAACAAGCTCTGGCTCTGAAACCAGTTGGACTAGAGCTGGTTCAGGACTCACACAGTGTGTGTAATCAGAGTCAGAGCATAGACCGCAAACCAGAGTGCTATACAATCCAAGCTCTAAACGTAGCCATAGTTTTTGTTCCCCTTATTACTTCATTTTCCAGATTCCCAACATGCCTGACTGATTTTCTCTTTGCCTCCTTTCTCAAGAGTCCTTCCTTATACAAATTAGGAGAACAATGAATGTTTAAAATAAAAATAAAATTTCTTTGTCAAATTCCATGGCTGCCTTAGGCACCCTTGATCCATGATACAGAGGCTGTTATTTGTCCAAAGAAAGGCAGTAAGCACATGTATTAAAATTACTAGTTTATATTTGAATTGCTACTGAGCAGTATTTGAAGATCATGAAGTGTTTTAAGATAAATAGAAACATATCATCAGAAGAAACAACTCTGGTTTCAGTAACACTAATACAAGACACAAGAAGCCATAGCAGGTACACAGGGCTGACATTTTGTATTTGAAACATTTTGTGCCATGATTTGAGTAGGTCTATAAGGACTGTTCCAGATGTTTCATAGATGCAAAATGTGGGCACAATGCCATACTGGCAAATATTCCACGGTGAAAACATTCTCATTCATGTTCATTCATCTAATAGCCTTTTTAATACATTATCTACTATCCTCCTTTGATGCACAGTTTGATCACAGTCCTGACATCCTTATTTGAGCAAATATTTCAGCAACTAACAAGAGACTAAGAAAACTAAAAATTATTTTACAATCAGGACCAGACTTTTCGTCTTTCAGTACTTTCATATGGCATTCTAATCTGGCTTTCTCTTTATTAAAAATATAATATATATAAGATAATAAATATAACAAATATAATAAATATATAATATAATAAATATACTATAGTATATATAATTGTTATATAGGAAATGTAATAAATCTAATAAATATTCTATTTATAATGTAATAAAAATATTATATGTAACATAATAAAATATTATATATAATATATAAAATGTAATATAAATAAAATCAAATAGAAACTAATATTTATCATTCATTTGCAAATAATACCAAAAGCATGGAATACTCTCTTTCTACAGGGAAGTAATATTTTCTTGTTCAAATCACCATATAATTTTTGCAATGCTATAACTTGTATTTAAGGTTTAAATAGGTTATCATTACTATATTCACAGTCACCACAAGGACTCAAACCAACAGTCAAAAAAAAGCCTAAAACTTGCCCTTTCTGGCAATGCTTTTAAGCCATTTAGGAATGCTTTTAAGCCATTTTTCATTATGTGAGTTGAAAATTCATGCATTTCACTCTTCTTACCAATTTAGTAGCAATACAGAAAAACTGAAATTTCAGTCCAAAATGCCTCCTACATTCTGTAGCTCCAGCTGAGCTGAATCACACTGAGTCTTCTTCTTCAGCCATCAAAAACCAGTGGCAGAACAAGCCTAAGTAACATACTGAAAACATTAATATTCTACTTTTTTCCCGTATTCTCATCTTTTCTTTCTTTTTTTGAAGTACAAGGACATCAGAATCAAGCCTGTTTAAGAGGATATTCTGCTTGTGCCCATAACATGGAATTATATGAAGAAAATACATTTAACTCCCTGTTTTTAAGTGTGATTACCAGTGTTACTTTATAATTTTTAATACTTCCCTATTACACCAGGAAGCAATAAAGCCTTTTATTGCCAATTATGCTTTTTAACACCGAATTTTACCACACTGTAGTACAACTCAAGAGTAAATCAACAGACTAGCTAGCTAATCTCAGAACATGACTGATTTCATTGGTTATATTGATTAATTAATTATTATTTCTGTGTTCTGCCTTTACAACAATAATTTGATTTTTATGAAGCAAGAGAGTCAAGTAGAAGTAAAATCATTTCATACAGTTACCCCTACACAGTTAATAACTTATTTTAGTGACTCCGATGGTTCATTTAAATAATTAAAACAGTTAAATATTTCGTCTTCATTGAATTAGTTTTTAGAAGCTTGATTATATGTTCCCAAGGCAGTTAAAATAGGTGTTCTTAACCGATAAAAACTCTGTCACACTTTCATCACTTACAATCTCTGTGTATTTGAACAATCTGACTCTCGGTCTTTCTTTGGTTTCCAGGGTTGATGTTTGGGGGTTTCAGGAGCACAAAGCACTGTTGATGGTGTAATGATTCAAAAAAGAGTTAAGATAGCCATCGTTATCCCAAGAATTCAGACTGACGTACGGTGTGGGCTTAAATTAATTCATAAGGTACACACCCTCTACATATAATTTCTTTTCATGTACAGTACTTTGCACTAAGACTAAGATATAGAGAATACAGTGTCCATATTCATTTCAATATAGGATTTCTTATGAATTATATTCATTCTCAAGAGTAAAAAGCAAGTGAGGTTATAAATGTTAGTTGATATATGTGGACTGAGAAATGCAAAGTCCTACCAAATGCTAATGAAATTAGTTGATTTTACCTCTCTTTTAGTACAGTTTTTAATTACATTAAAAAAATTAGCAGGATAGTCTTCTGCTGGAGGGGTTATATATTCTTCAAAAGAACTACATATAAATGCTACAATTAACAAATTTTCACTTTTGTATTCAATCTCTAAGGCCATCAATTACAAAATTAGTTTGAATAAACTTTCTCATAAAGACTTCAAAACTGTAAGGAATATATTCCCAAAAAGCTTTGGAATGGGCCTACATCAATGCGTTGCCCAAAAATTCAGAACTCATAATCTTATTTTTGCAGTAGCTGATATCCTCAAATCCATACTGCAAAATAGGTAAGTTATTCATTCATAACTCCTTCACAGCCAGTGATCTCATGGGGTTAGATTCCTTTTTAATCGTCTTTTGTGTGACACTCAGATTTCTGCTTAACTGCTAATAGTGCAGGTAATTGCACTCGATTTTTACTCATTCCCACCATTTCTCACAGCAGGCATCTTCCCACTGTCTCCCTCAGGCGACTAGAGCTGTTGGGTCCTATTGCAATAAGTCTAACAATATTTTCTTTAAAGACTATTCAGTATCCCATTACTTATAAAAAATTGCTATATCAGCTGTACAGTACGGCTATTTTAATCACCGTATCACCACACATATTCCAGTGCAACTTATATTACTACATGCATTCACACAGAAACCATACTTATCTTCTATGAGGCATTCACATATGCCTCTTTTGAAATCATAAATCTGTGCCATTTCATTGAAGTGTAGTGAGTTCCAAGATGTCTAGTCTCTAGTCATTACGTTTCTTTCTTATTCAGTGCTAAAACCAGCAATTATTCTGCACACTGTAACCCACAACACTGACGGAAGCATTTGACTCTACTATATCTGTCGTGCTTAAACAATGCTAACAGCAAATATTGGGCAGTATGCAGCACTGGAGATAGCCGTAAAGAGAGGCATCTTATGTCCCTCTCCTTTGTCCTTGGTGTCCAAAATAAATGAAGTTTTTCTCATAAGACAGGAGAGAAATGTATTTCCTGGTACTGTTGCAAAATGTGAAATATGTTAAAATTTTCTTAAGAAAGGATGTTCTTTGATGTTTGATCTTTGTATTCTTTCAAGCCTAATCAACAGGAAGTGACATTTGATCTGTGAAACAGAGAGCAGCTAACAAGCTTTAAGTGATGTTCAGGTGTTAGAAAATACCAAATTCCTTGTTAAAGTTTAGGCTTGGGTATGCTTTAATGATCTCAGGCCCAGAGGGAGGCTAACAGAACTGGGGAAATGGATGCCCACCGATAATGGGCACAAAGTATGCAGAATTGATGGGCCAAAAAAAAACTGGCAGAACTCCCAAGATAAACTAATGAAGACAGCTCACCAACCGTGCTGAACCAGCTTCAGCTGGGTAAAAAGTAATTCTGGCAGGAGTATATTGCAAGCACTGACCCAAGAAGCTCACTGACTCAAAAGAAGGGAAAGACAGAGCATGAGGACAGGACAACATGAGAAGTGAGAGAACCATTAACTAATAAGAGATAGAATAATAACTAATAAGAGAACTGTGTAATTTTGTTATGGATTGTGTGAGAGATTTAGATAAGCCCTGCCTTAGGCTCAGATTTTTGTCAGCAGCTCTACTCAGGTGACCTGCACCTAAATTGCTCTGTCTCACAAGCTCTCAAGAAAGGCAGATCAGGTCTGTTATAAAATGAGTTGTTTATTGAATAGACAGAAGATTAACAGATATAAGGCCCTAAACAGAGTTACTGACTATATAGGATAAAACAAAAGAACAACTAGTAGATTACATGAAAGAGTGCGTGACATAAAGGTATCCAACGCAGAGTGGTGGTGGAGTGGAATAAGCCTCTGCATTTACCAAAAGTGTCTCTATGGCTCAAAGAGACCATCCCGGCCAGTACAGCTTCAGTACTGTGCAGGCAGACCCTTTTCTCACCCGTCCAGTGGAAGGCACAAACACACACTCACCCGAGAGCTTTTGATAGCTCGTGCATTGCCAGAGACAAAGATGTCAGGGAGCCCAGTTGTGTGGAGTTTCAAAGATGATTTATTCTCGAAGGTGTCCAACAGCGAAAGAGGATGAATGACTCTGAGTGACCATTGATATAGAGATACAGGGCCAATAGTCTGAGGGCACAGGGTTGGGGAGAAGGCAGGGGGATACAACAACTACCAATGGGGAAAAGGGAGGGACAGAGTGAGGGACCAGGTCAAGGCCAATCAACAAAGGAGGATTAACATAACCTAGCCAGTGACCATCCAACACTCAGGGAGTATTTCACGCCTTGGAGCTGTCCCACCACAGTGCCTCTGTTGTCTTGGGACCTCGGCTCCTCAGTAGCTGCCGAGGTGGTTTCAACCAACGCAACAGGCATCTGTATTATAGCTAGCAAAGAAAGAGTATAGATAAGGAGTCAATGTAACTTAACACTGAATTGATGATGAGGTATACAGATTCCTTTCACTCAATCCTAGAGAGAGCAACCTTGAAGACGCATCCCAACTTTGGGAAAAAGACCCCACACACTTCCAGGAAATGTGCAGAAGACTTCTGCTTTGTGAAAGTTTGCTTTTTATAAGCTTTTGAGGGGCAGATTGACTCCACAACTCGATAGTTGTAAAGTAAGTATGTTTTATTTGGTGCCAGGTGCACAGGAGATAGCTCCTCCACAAATATGCACAATCCCAGTGGTACTCTGTCCGGTTTATATTGGGTTATGTGTTGCATATTCATTAAGTTGCCTAACATGCCTGTACATATTCATGACTTATCTCTGCTTCGTATTACAATGACCTCAAAAGTCATTTCCATAAGACTGCGCTTGCGCAGCGCCGCCTGGTAGTCATGGGCAGGGGTCTTAGATGAAGTAAGAGAAGTCTTCTTCAGGGTTGAACTCTTCATCTTGCATCCTCATTGTCATGGGTTTGACCCTGGCTAAATGCCAGGCACCTACAACGTTTGCTTTCTATGCTCTCTCCTGCTGCAGCTATGCAGAGGAGAGGAAAAACTAACACAAAACACTGGACTCATGAGTTGAGATAAGATCACTGATAAGGGCCGCACGAGATTCAGGGCAAGAGCAGGCAGGAAACTTAAAGTTGCAAAAAAAAGTGATTTATTAATCTAACAGAGTCAGAGGATAAATTGGAGATAAAAATAAGCTCTTAAGACACCATTTCTTCACTCACCCCCCTTTCCCTCTTAAGGCACCACTTCTCAGCTCCCCCCCTCCCTCCTTTCTAAGTAACTAACACCTCCCAGGCAGGGGCAGGGTGTGGGGTTTTTCTTAGGTCAGTCCATTGCAATTTTTCTACTGCAGACACTGTTTCTCTATTTGCCCTCTCTCTCTATTCAACCAACAGATCTGGGCTAGGGCAAGGCATGTGGCTTTTCTTAATCAGTCCAAGGCCACAATTCGTCTGCTACAATCACTGTTTCTCTACTCACCCCTCTCCCTATTAAGGCCATTTCTCAGCTCACCCCCTCCCTCCTTCCTTCTAACCAACAGCTCCGGGGTGGGGGCAGGGTGTGGGGGTTTCCTTTGGTCAGGGTCAGTCCATCAGGGGGAAGAATCCTCTACTTAGCCATGGGGGTCCCTCCCACGAGAGACAGTCCTGTGCGAACTTCTTTGGCGTGGGTCCAATCTCACGAGCAGCCCCGCCCGATTGCTGCTGTCCGAGATTCTCTCCAGGCTGCAGAATTCCAAGCCGAGGCCAGGCTGTTTCCATCCCGGGAGCAAGGCCTTTCTCTCTCCTGCAAGGCCTTTGCAACTCTCAGTCTCTGGGACTCCCACTGGATCACAGCTTCCTGCAGGCATCATCTGCTCCTCTGGCGTGGGCACCTCCCCACGGGCTGTGGGGGGTTCTCTGCATCCCCTGGACTCCATGGGCTGCAGGGGGACCACCTGCTCCCCCCATGGTCTTCACCACGGCTGGCAGAGGGTTTTCAGCTCCGGCGCCTAGAGCACTTCCTCCCCCACTTTCTCCACTGACCTTGCTGCCTCCATGTTGTTCTCCCTCACCTATTTTTACCTCCTCCTCCTCCTCCTTCTCTGGCTAAAAAGAAGTGCGTGCTCACATTGTTTTGATTTCTTCTTAAATATGTTTTCACAGAGGCATAACTAACATCTCTAATTGGCCCAGGTTTTACCAGCAGCATGTCCATCATTTTAGAGCCATCAGAGACTGGCTCTGCTGGACATGGTGGAAAATTTCCAGAATCTTTACTCAGGACATGCAGGAGCCATCTTTGTACCCCACCCTGTTCACTGGCAAAAACTGGGCCAGGCAAAACTACCACACTCATGCATACTCCCTGGATCCTTGGTCCAAGTAGAAAACTCAAAGCTGGCTCAGGCTGGTTTCAGGATCCAGAAGTAAAATATCTGGTCATGGTTACTTCTCTTTATCAATAGTTTGGTATCTTCTTCACATCCTCCTTCTTTGCTTGACAAGCACAAAAATATTGAGCAAGCTATATGCATTGTTTTAGCAAGCAGCCCCTAGTAAATCATTATCTACTTCCTAGTCCCTAGAGCAAAAGCTATACCCTTGTTTTAACAAACATCTTTTAATAAATCTCTTAGCCCCCCTAAATCATTTTTATAATTTGTAAAGTGAAGTGTCTGTCAGTCAGAAATTCCAGCTTCTCTTCTTACAACCTGGCTTTTAAGGCGAGATGTTTACTGTCAGCTGGAATGCCACCTCCTGGCACCAAAATAAATCACCGCAAAACAAGCTGTCCTGATTATTTCACCAATTAGCAAATTCATGTGAGGGGGAAGGTGCCCTGAGTTACCACACCAGCTGATAGGCAGCACACTCCACCATGGCACAGGGAAGCTGTCTTGCTACAAACTTGTGTAACTTGTAGTCAGTAATCACTATTTCCTTGTGCTGGTAAACCAGCAGGAGAAATTAAGCCCCACACAAATACCTTGAGAGAGAGTTCAGGTCAGAGTTACAATTTAATAGATACATTACAATAAATGCAATGATACAGAAAAACTGCCTTAAACCCACAAACTCAATAAAACCTGGCAACCTGTTGGTCAGGGTGGTAGATGCAGTCCAATTAAGCAGTGGCTGCAGGGCTGTTCAAATGATGGTTGCAGTCTTGTTGAAAGCAGTGGTCCTATGGAAGGTTTGATCCTCCTGTGGAAGTTTAGGTCCTCCTCTGCATGTCCAGTGGTAGTGGTGTCCCAAGTCACCAAACTGCTCAGATTATATACGGTGGAGTTCAGGTGGTGAACTCCCCAAGGGTGGGGAGTTTCACAATGATGTAATTCTATAAGTCATAGAATTTTTGAGTCCTTGATGGTCATTCCAGCTGCCTATTCAGCTTCCTATTCAGTTCATTATAGCCCATTAGCAGAGATGATCCCCTCTCTGGATGGGGGGATGTGCTGCTGCTTCCCCAGAGGGAGTTATCAGGGCTCAGCCACTGGTGTGAAGAAAGGAAACATCGTGCCTTGCAGGGTTGCCTCTTTTTCCTTACCTCACCTGGCTAGTAACCTGATGGGTAGGGCAGACACTAGACAGCTGTTGCAAGCAACCCACAACAGTTCTTCAGGAATAATTTATATAGGTGTATGTAGTGGTGAAAGAGTACCAGTATGGATGTAACCAAACTATGTATTCCATACCAATCAATATTATTTCTGATGAACTGTTAATGGTAGGTCGTTTGTAACTGATGTGAGCTGAATGTAGTATTCTTTCTGTCTTCCTGTGACAACTACACCCCGGCTAAGGGGATCATCTCTGCTAATGGGCCATCAAGGACTCCCAAAAATATCCTATGACTCCTAGGATTACACCATTCTATTGTGAAACTCCCTGCCCCGGGGCAGGTACTGAACATTCCTGGCCCTTGAGGGTATATAATCTGGGGGTCTGGGGACTTGAACACAGCCACCACCTCTGGATCTCCAGAGAAAGTGCAGACCTTTCCACAGGATCACCACTTCAAGAAGACCACATCCATCATTCCAATGGGACTTCAACCACCATTTAATCGAACTGCTACTACCACCCTGACCAACAGGGTGTCAGGTTGTACTCTAACTTCGTTAGTTTAAGCCAGTGTTTCTGTAGTACTGTCTTTATTCTAATCTTCCTATTAAATTGTAACTCCTACTTGAAGTAGGTATTTGTGTGGGGTTTCCACCTCTGGTTCACATTCAAACCAATACAGTGTAGAATACATAGTTTGGTTACACCCCAGATTGTAATCCTGGACATTCCTATTTTTGCTAAAATTGTACAAGTTCTAGAAAGTTTTGATAGTTGGTGTCCTTGATAGGTGGAATACCACCAAAAACCCAAGGTCAGTGAAATAAATAATCAATGTCTCTTTTGAGTGTGTAATTATTGGCTTGTTGCACACTGGGTAATGAATCTGATTTTTTGCAGACAACAGTACCTAGGAAATAATTTCAGGCTTAAACATGTGAGAATCGGATTCAACTCCCTATTATAAAGAATCATTTTGAAAGCAGACAAGCTCCAATAGGACAGACTAAGTCTAATGTAAAAGACAGTAGTCAAGTGGTTAGGAACACCTTCAGAGTAAAGGGCAAAATCCCACCATCCTTCTCAACACCACTCCCCAAGAAAAACTCTAAACAGATAAAATACCTAACTATACATGTGCATACTGGCGAACAATAATATTGATCAAGATGACAGTTAGGGACAAATAAATACACTTTAGACTTTTTTTTCTTGAAGTCATATAAATATGTTGAAGTGAAAATGTAATTCCATAAAGATTGAGTCCTGACAGGATCAAGCAGATGCAGATATAAAATATAAAATACCCCATTTCAGATGTTAGTTACATTGTAAGTCTATCCTTAAATTACTTGCTGAAGGTCACAAAAGGAACTACATACCAAAAAGAAATCAAATCCTTCTTGCTAAAGGTTCAGACCAGCTGTCTGAATGCTTATTATCTTTCATTTATGTTAGTTTGAATAAACTGAAAGTACTGTTAGGTCTATGTCTACAGTAACATGGTCAGCTAATGTTTGGGAATTCCATGCCCATCAACCTGTTAAGATTGGTGCACTGGGCATTGAAAGAAAGTGGGCAGAGAATGAAGTCAGGGTTGCACAGTTAGTTGATTAAAGAAAACAGTGACTAGTACATATTATGTCTAGACCTGCCCTTGGTGTATTTCTAGGGGAGCTAATAAAGCTGGCTAGCTACTATACTTCAGCCTCTTTGAACAATTGCTCACTACAGCCATAAAATCTTACTTTGTTTCTTTCTATGGGCTTGTCCTCATGATCTCTAACCACCTAAACCATTCTTATCCACATATTCGATAATCCCTATGACTCAATCACTACTGCTTTTCTCCTACTAGTATCCTAGTTTTCACTATATATTAGCATTTCTCTAAAATCCCTCAGGTAATTTTAATTATGAGAACTGCAGATGTCTGCTCTTCTTCTGAATGCTTAAGAAGAGCAGAACTGTCTCAAGGAGGAAAGAAGCCTGGAAAATAAAGCTTAGCATTTTATGGTGCAAGTGAGAAAAATCTTGTTACAAAAATGTTAAAAGTCAGGTGCTTCACAATAGACAATAACTTTGCTGATCTGAAATAAAATATTATCTGAATTAAACTGTGACTTTATTGAATGGCCAGAGCACCCAGCACCACAGTGTGCCACTTTAGCTGAAACTGATCAGTGAAGAGAACTGTGATGCATATTGGGGATATCTACCTCAGCGGTAAGTGGAGTAAATGAATCAAATTTTAGTAACTGAATATAAGCCCTTATGAAGCTCTGGGAATTCCAAGGCTTGAGTAGTACAGTTCCAAGACGAAGAAGTAAACTTAAATGTAGTGACTTGGTGTGAAAAATTATTGTCTGGTCAATCTTTTATGAAAGAATAATATGGTGTAATACATTAAACAGTTCAAGTCACAAAGTCAGTCTCAGACTGTTGCAGTATTTGCCACTACTGAGTTAAGCTCCACAACAGTGCTGTGCTCTTTGCCAGTGAGAGCACATCTATGCTGCTGCACTTTAATTCTTCAGAAGTAGGAGTTACTTGTAAAACAGTGCAAGTTTTGTTACACCTGCAAAAAATGGACTTGTTGCTGAGAGATTGACTTGCTGAGAGAAGAGAGTGATTGGCTGCTGCTAAGGAAATCAGAACTTTTATAAGCCATCTCACAATACAGTGAAAAAGAGAGAGCTTTAGTACAGTATTTTTCCCATGTTTCATCTTATGTGATAAATTATATAATTTAAAAATCCCCAACAACCAAAACCAAAACCCCCTGACTTATTTATTAATTATAAAATTCTGGAAAATGAAGCTTTCATTTCAGAAAATTTATTCCTTTTACAACCAATTCTTACCTGATATTATGAGAAAGACTGGTAAGATTGACTTGAATCTCTGATGTAGTATAGCTTTATATGGATCTTGTTGATCCATTAGTCATCCATCAGTTATACCAGGAAGTCCAGTAATTCATTTGCTCAGTTTAGTCCCATTGTTTTTGTATTACCAATTTTTCAATTGTAAATCTAAGTTCAGGAGTATAAATAGATAACTGATCTGACTATTTAAACAAACATCTCTGTATTAGATCTCTCTAACCGTTTCAGTTATATCAGTTTCATAATGTAAATTACATTAGAATTAACTTTTGGCTGTTGTTTCTGACACTGACAAGACATTAGAAAGGGAAGGACAAACCGTAGAGACTAGGAGGGTAAATGGGGAATAGATGTGAAACATTTGGACATATGTAGGTTTTTAAGTCTTCACTCATTGGAAATGCAGTAAAAAGAATTGGTATGACATGCTTAATCTTAAAAAAAAATATAATTCTTGGATTCATAGAGAACTTGAATTCTAAAAATTAAAGCTCTCTGGAAAATACATTTCCTTTCACATCTCCATATTACAACTACCTATCTTATCTGATAATGGTATTACATGATAAAGGATACAGAATATTTGTTACAGGTTGTTTAACCTGTAGCAAGAGAGCCAGATACCTTTCAGATTTCAACTCTTGTCTGCTTTGGCTGTTTCAGAGAAATGCCTTATGTTGTGAGGTTTTCCTCATAGAAACTCCCTGCCCCCACTACTCAGACCATCCAAGGCTTTCAGTAAAATACCAAAGGTTTAATCTAAATTCCCCAAAGCTGCTAACTCTTGCTATGCAGGAGAGTCAGTTGGGTTGGACAATGAGCTAACAGCTTACAATCAAAACCAATGGTCAGCTTCCAATTTAGTTATCCCATTTGCAACAGTAATACATGTTCAAGCAGTCAGTGAAATCAGTATTTTAAGAATAAAAAAAGGCAGAAGAGAAGTCTTAGAAAGCACATGTGGGGGGGGGGAAGGAGTGTTACTTAGCTAGTCTACAGTCTTCTTTAATGGCTATTCCTGTAGCTTTCCTTTCAACTCATTGTGAGTCAGTATGTGGTGCAATCCATACACAATGGCTCATCAGTAACAGGCAGTGTCTTATATAAAGGATGCTTGATTTTGGAATGCTTTTATCATTACTAGTATATTCAAGTGGATTCTTACAAGGGAGGTATTCACTAATCTGAGTGTGATTGGTGTCAAACCAGGACTCAAATATGAAGCCATAGATTTTCTTTTAAATTTGGATGAATAAAAACTACTGCTATGGAGTAGAAGGAAGATGCAGCAGTTAGACATTGGCCTTAACAAAACAAAGTGTTGGCCTTAAAATCATGACAGCCTGGATGTGCACATAGAAGGTATATGCATGCAAATGTTCATGCCAACCATGAGCTTTCAGCTTCTCAAAAGCAGGCAGGCAGATTACTAAGCAAACTTAAAGAGATAGCTCAGTAATCAGTGAATTATACAAATTTAAACTATAGCAGCTGAAGTCCCTTTGTTTCTGTTGGAACCAGCATCTCATCAGGACTGAACCCAGACCCTAAACAGGGAAGCAGACTGCAGGAGAACAGTAAGCTACCATGGCCTCACACTTTGCCTTTAACCATGTTGCTGTTTTGTTATTGTTGCTAACAGAGGAATTGAGCTATATTGAGTATCTTCTCTGACTTTTTCTGTTGCCAGCACTTGCCCCACCTTTTCAGGCAGCAGCTGAAACCAAGACATTCCAAGGTTCTTTTATCAGTTTGTCCCTCTCCCCTGGTCCTTCTTTTCAGGGCAGCAAATTTCCCCATCTGGAAAGACCTTCACTTTAGTGTAGAACCCCAAATGTTATTTTATATACACAAAGCTGTACAAAAACCTGTACCTTTTGCAGGCTGCAAAGATGATTCAGAAAACATAGAAAAACCCCCTAGCCATCTTGAAAGAAAACTTACAGAGGAATCAAAGACAAAACAGAAAACTGAGAATACCTTTTGCTAGTGTTACCAAAGTAAATATTAACAGAATATGTAGAAGATACAGGGCAAGTTGAAAGACATTTTCATGTCCTCTAAGGGATCATTCAGAGGATCTGAATAGGATGTGTCACATTGGTGTTCTATTTTGACTTGATGCTAACACTAAAATTTTTTTGCTATACAGAAGGATTTGTATCACCTATCTTCTTTCGTTGTGTCTGCAGCGCAGCTCCAAGTATGACTACAGGACGAGAGGTATTTAAGCTGTTTTAAAGTCTGCTTCCTCAAGCCAGTGAAAATAAGAAAAGTTCAGGTTCAGAATCTATTCAATTGGAATTATAAAGGTAGTTCTCTTTACCAGACCAAACATAAAAGGAAAAACCTACAGTTAGAGCTCCGCTCCTCTATAAGACATTACTTACTCAACAGACATTTACTCATTTGATTCTCACAAGATAAGCAATAAAAATACTCATCTGCAATGCATCATTAAACCTCTGTGTGCAAAATGATTACCTGACCTATCAGTTTGGTGCTGCATATACCTGAACAGGAGGTATACTGGTTGGCGAATGACTTTATACTGTAATGTACAGGAGAAGGAATAACAGAATTAAAATTCATTCACCTCACCAGACTAAAATTCATTCACTTCAACAGACAAACCTGCTTTGGAAATAAACTGACATATGTATTAAAGAACCCCTTTTCTTGGTTTTTTTGGGTTCTTTTAAAGAAATTGAACGATTCTCAAAATCGAATTCTCAAGAGTTAAAAAAATGATCAGTCTTGCAAATCACATCCACATCATTCTACTTAGGTAACTGTGGATCCCTTTTTTAATGCCTGATCTGCAATATTGTAATCTGAATTTCTGAAGTGCTGAGACGATGAAAACAGTGTAAATTATGGCTCATTCGAATATGGGAAAGATTTTGTAGTGTTGTCTGATTTTGCTCAGTTCAAACTGGTTGATCCTAATTTAGAAAATACTGTTGATCTTAATCTCTCTGTCTCAACTTCTAATCTTAAATTTGGGAAAGGTGAAAAATGTATCTATTCACAAGTCTAAGAGAAGGCAAAAGACTGCACTGGCAGATGAGCCCGCTGAAAACTTAGCATACAAAATACAGCACCTCACATTTAGATAGTGAGGCCAAATCAGAATTAAGCTGCTCATTAACTTTCTCATTTTGTTTTTCCTATCATTTGAATAAAGCTACCATCCAAATAAACCCAGTTTGTAGGTAAAAGCCTGTGTGTGGAAATGCATTAACATTAAACAGGCCTACTTAAACCTGGTATTTCCTGTTGATTGACTACTTTTAAATAGTAAGGTTTTAATGCAAGAAAATGAAGTGTCAACTACAGCCTAAATTGTCTTGGTCTGATTACTGCAAGCTGAGAAGGTCTGGAGTTTTCTTCAGAGATTTTTATCTCTGGACTAGAATCATGAACAGTGTGATTAGAATGTGTCCACCATTTGGTATTTCAACCAGCCCCTGATGGCTGACACAAGCACAATGCAATGCAATTTTTTTTCTCTATGTGTTAAGCAGCATGAGACCTTAGGAGCTTAGGAAACACATCTCCAAACTGCAGGCATAACTAAAAAACGGCAGCAGAAATTTACATTAACCCATCTTTCACCGTCTGGGAAAACAGCATCTTGAAGAGATTTAGAGTCACAGCTTTCCATCAAGCACTTATAAAATATTGTTTCTTCTTCCCATCAGGTGCTCCCTGAAAGATCTCAGTCCTGATTTCATTATAAAAATATTCTATGTGTTGAGGGACTACATCAAACAAATCTGACATACCATGGTCTATACTGAGGTCCCCTTCTAAAAATGGGTATAAACCACTTTAAAACAAGACTTTTTGTGCTTTGACACCAGGAAAAGCACAAAGATAGGAGATGGAGACAGAATCAGTCTGAAGAAATCATGCATACCTAAATATCAGCTTCAGCTGTTGGAAGGTTACCAAAAAAATCTTCATTTAAGAAGTGACAGGAGCCCTTAATGTGCCATTCTTTTTATGAGACAAAGCAGATTTTCTATTGTGTTCTATTGTGACAAAGAGATCATTTATTCTACATTAAAATCTGAAGCTTTATGATTAGATAATTTCAAAAGAAATGTATGGAATAGGAAACATTAAAAGTAATTAAGTCATAATAAAGAGCATTTGGGAACAATGTGGTTGAACAGTTAAAGAATTTATTTTGCTTGCTGAAATTGAAGACCTCATCAAGTTTATAGCTAAATGTCCTGGTTTAAAAGATTTGTCTTCTAGGATGAGGTCTCAAGAATTTGGCAAGGGAGAAACTAAAATATATTTGACACAAATATTATTATGATAATTGCTACTAATTATTTATAATCTGTCTTGTTTAATCTTGAAGGTCAGTTCAGCATCCTTCCAACAAATTCAGTCTGTAGGGAAAAAAGGACTCAGTTGTATAGTTCCAGTAGAAGTACATTCATAAAGGAATTCTACCAACAATACATAATCTTTACAGGAGAGCATACATTCTTAAAAAGGTGGAAAAAGCTTGAAGTGCAATATTTGTATGAACAAGCATGGAAAAAATTTTATAGATACTATCACATTCAAATTTGTTTAAATGTTTGTATTTACGCAAAATAAATGATATTTAGACTTGTTTCATTCTGCCCTCTTATTTCCTCAGACCAGTTATTAATGGAGAGTTTCTATTTAATAAACTGAAGTCACCATTTATAATTTTTCTCTGGGATGCAAGTTTATATTGTTATGCATTTGTAAGGATTTTTCAGATTCTAACTTTAAAATATAATAACTTTAAACTGGAGAGAACTGAGAAATTGGGAAAGAATGCTCAGAGGCAGTATCTAAAAAAAATTTAAAGGATATATGAAAGTGCCTTTTCTGAAGGTTTTATTTGGTATTTAGAAGAATCAGCAAACACATATAAATTGAAAAATGTGAACATGAAATTAGATACATGACCAAGAAAAAGTGTCAATTGAAGATTATTCTCAGAGACTGTGATTGAACACAGTCCCATGGAGTGTGTGGTTTGGAGCAGCACTGCAGAAAACGTGAGTGGAGCCTTTGCTTGCTGCCTTGCTCATTACACTGAAGGAGGTCTAATTTCATTTTTTAACAATTCCAACGTAACATCTATCCCCTACTTTCTACTACCACTACATAGTAGCAGTTGCCATGATCTTATTTATTTCACACCCACAGAGAGAGGAATTTTCCCAATTCTTCAACAACCATGAAAGAAAAAAATTGGAAAACATGGTAATAATGGTAAGTTTTACATATATCTGTGAGGACTAGTCACAGTAAATTATAGTCAAAGTAGTTGAGCCAAATTTTTATGACATTTTAAGTATCTCACAATACAATTCTTGAAAGGGTATTATTTATCTGGTTAGTAAACCGTCCTAAAGGAAGCACTTCATTTGGAAGCAGACATGATTTTATAAAATACCTGACCCTGCCCACAAGCAAGATAACAGGAAATAGTAACTGATCAACCTCAAAAGGAAAGAAAATTTTCTTCAGGGAAATATTTGTCATGGTACTCCCACTTTAATCCTTTCTTCAGAAAGACAGCATTGTAAGAAATTTATACTGGGAAGGAACTGCAGATTTCATTTCCCTGATTTTACGTGGTGCCTGTGAAAATGTAGGTAAAAACATCTCCCAACATAGACAAGTCTTAGCAGGAACTCACTTAGTCAATAAACCATTATTTTTTAATAATTGGGGAATTACCCACCACCACCTCCTCTATTCGTAATGGAAAAGATCCCACTCAAATGCTGAAGGATTAGACTCAGCACCTATTCCCCCTGGAAGAAAACCTTTTCATGCATCCTGAGCTACATATAAATAAGATTCTTTTACAGGAAGACTCCAGAGAAGACTTACTACAATTGTGGCTAATTCATGTTTAGTTGAGGGCTGGATACAGCTTGAGTCATCATGATGAAAAGGCCATTTGGGTTGGTGGGAAGAAGACTGAAAGGATAGGGTTCTTTGCAATTTCTCCTTCAGGTCCAGGGCAACTGACCAACATTGTTACAATTCTGTAGGATATGTGGGATAAAATGATGAAACAGTATTAAATAGCAGTGGAGATTATCAAGGTATCATAGGAGTTAGGTGTTACATCTCATTATTCCTTTAATTAGGAGTATGCATCATTGAGTGCATTCTTTTATAATACTTAACCCCATATGACTTAATTGAAGACTAAGTCTTTAAGTACTAGAGAATCGGGAGAAGGAAGTAGTTTCCATGTTCTATTCATTTTGAAACCATTCCTGAAAAGCTAAAGGTTTAATAATTTAAAGATCAGTTTAGAAATTGACTACATTAACTTTTTTTTTTTTGTCCAGAGTAAAGTTCAGAATTCATAGGTGAAAATTATTATTTCAGATTTCTCAAGGACCACACAGAAGGCACAGAAGAGCATTCTATGGAGTGAAGTGATATTTATTCTATCACCTCATTACTGTATCTTAAATTCAGTACAGGTTTTTGTAAAGATTTTCTATCACAGAGTAGAATACAAAACTCTTTGGATCTTCCTGAACTAAGTATTTATGACAGTTACCTGTGTATCATAGACAAGCTGTTTACATTAATCTCAGGGTGGTTTTCTATTTTCTCTTGCTTCTATTCCACATTAATCACTTTGTCTACATAAAGAACATGATTTCATAAGGCAGACTTCCAATTTAGTCCATATCAGAGATTAGAAGAGATTTTGGGTTTAAAAAAACCTAATTTTTTCAGCCACCTTTGAAATGCATTTATAAAACTTGCACAGACATATCCTTAAACCATGCTCAGCTTTTCATAAAGGTATTTTTGGCTCTTTTTTAGTGCAGAGTCACCACACTCTGTGGAGCTTAAAGTCATCATTAAGTCTGCTAAGAGCTGCTTCTGTAGTTTTGCTTCAACAATCCTACCCCAAACAATGCAGGTGATGCAACTCAAGAAGGTTGAGTTAAAAGTTTTCCACTGCCCTAGTCGCAATCTCTGTTATTTGCAGGCTTTAGAATAAACAACCACAAAAAATGTGGCTGATACTCAAGGTGACATCTCACTATTCCAAGCTCAGCCCTGACTCCCTCTCACCTCTCAACTCTTTACCACATCACCAAGCACATAGAGAATGTCGTTTTTCAGCACTAAGTTCTCCTGAAACCAAAACTCCGCCTCAGGAAAACTAATTTCCTAAAGAGTCATTGCCATCTGTCTCTTCCTGCCATGTCCTAATCCTTCCCAAAATACACTCAACTATTTTTCTTGAATTTCAAGGAAATTTATTAACCCCTTGTAAGGGTCAATCAAAGAATCGAGTTCTGCCTCAACATTTCTCATCAGAAACCACAGGTGCAGGACTTAAGCAAAGAATGCTTTGCATCTACCAAAGCTGGTATGGAACAAATGCTTTGTTCCTGCTAAAGCTGGTATGGAACGAAGGCTTTGCACCCTTCTCCAAGTCCCTATTATTGTGAAAGATCCATGGAGCCCTACAAGACCACAGCCTCCTTGCCTCCAAAGCCGACCACGCCTCAGACACTCCTCTCTTGGCATGTGTGGCCTGCCAGGTAGAGTTTGGCATATCTCCACAAGAATTAAGAGGGAGCGAAGGCGGGTCGCAAGGAGGGACCAGAGTATAGACTAACATAAAAGACAGTTCTGGAACAGCTGAATTCTGAAGATCTTCTCCACCGGGAGATTGCATCGATCAGAGGCAGAGGAATGCCTTCTGCAACTGGACCCCCAGAGATGCCGGGCGTCTGTGGACCCATGGTGGTAGTTATAAAGCCTGTTTTCCTCCCTTCCCTATCTTTTCCATTATTCTCTCTCTCTCTCTCTCTTTCTATCACAAGCCACTTTACAGGTACAATTAATAAAGTTCCTGTTTGGATTGAAATTTAACTCCCTTGACTTGTTGAATTATTTGCTTTACTTTCTTTTTTGCACTCCAAGATCATAGCTGAAATGAACCACCACGCATCCACTTATGAGTGGACCATGACACCCCTTCCTCTCTTGTTTGGAAGAGAAACATGGCTGATGCAAAATGGAACACAGACTTGGACACATTACAGAGAAGTATACAATCCTGTAGTTGCAATTATTTTTAAATTTCAAATAATATAAAGTGCTCCCAGAAGACACACAAAAATTAAATGTAAGACAGTGTCATTAATCTTCTAACTAGGAAAGAGTATAATGAAAGTGTGAATACTACTGAGTAAAAACGGTTTTTAACTTAGCTATAATTCATATGTTTACTATCAAAGATGACTACATGAGTCAGTTGTTCCATTCAGTAACGAACATATTGTTCTATGAATAACTAACTTTAGATAACCTTTACCTGCACATTAATTTTCCCATGTGTTTTTGTAGTAATCATGTGTCATTTGAATGACAAAAACTTGTATTAAATGAATCGACACGGTGAAAGACAGTTTTATTGCTTCCAAGCAAACTTGTTCACATCCGTATGGGGCATTATTTCTGTTGGCTTACTTGATAGTAGTGTCCGTGATTCCATGACCTGAAGCAGTGGTCATGTTGTTTAGTAAAAACATGGGAATTGCAGGTCAAGGCATGACAATCTTGATTTAAAATTGGTTTATGTTTAAAAAGTTTTAAGCAAGCAACAGTGTGAAAACTCTATCCCCCTCTGAACATTTTGGGACAGGAAGCTTTGTTATTACAGTGGGTTTCAGCTTATATATGTTACAATAGTTTCCAGCGTCCAACCTTTATACCAACTCATTGAAGGAAAAAAAAAAAAAAAAGGTTAAAAAGGTTAAGAGCTTAAATTTTTCCCCACAGTGAGGAGCCATTTTAAGTCTTTCTTAGTCTCAATACTGGTTGACAGAGGCGTGATGGGGGAAGAGGTGCACATGTGCCACTTGCACAAAGGAGGCAGCCAGAAGATGGGGGAAGCCTTGTCTCTGGGAAGACTGGAACACCTCACAGAGGACACTGTACCCTCCAGAGACATTTTCCAATCGGATGGCAAAAGGTGTCCACCAACGAATTGCAGAGCAGGTTGGACTGGCCCAATGGACCCCTGCCAGGAGACAGACCTTGGTGAGGCAGGCTCAAGGCGTATAAAAAGAAACCGTGTCACGAGCTCCCGGGGCCAGCTTGGGGGGCTTTTTGGAGACTGTGCTATATGCTTTTGAGGCATTTTGAGTGGGGGGCTCACTCACTTGCTTGCTTCCTGGTTTGCCCTCTCCTTTGACTGCCCTGGCGGCCACGTGTTCCTGCCTCCCTGTGTCCCTGGCCGACGATCTGCGTCAAACCTGTGTCTGCAGTTTTGAAGACGTAATTCCAAGCAAGGAGTAAAGCAACTAGTATATAATTTTTGTTCAGGTGGGAAACAGGCTGAGAAATTTGGGGCTATTCAGCCAGGAGAAAAAATGGTGGTATGGAGATCTCATAGCAGCCTTCCAGTATCTGAAAGGGGCCTTCAAGGAAGTTGGAAAGGGACCGTTTATCTGGAACTATAGTGATAGGACAAGAAGTAATGGGCTCAGACTGAAAGAGGGGAAATTTAGGTTAGATACATGGAAGAAATTCTCGACTGTGAGAGTGGTGAGGCACTGGAATAAGTTACCCACAGAAGGTTATGAATTCACCATCTCTGGAAGTGTTTAAGGGTTGGATGGAGCCTCAAGCCACGTGGTTTAGTGGAAGGTGTTCTTGTCTATGACAGGGTTTTTGGAACTAGATGATTTCTAAAGTCTCTTCCAAGACAAACCATTCTATGATTCTATGAGTCTATGAAACTAACTAATTACTTCTGAGATCATTAAGTAATACAATATTCAGATTAGAGTATCCCTTTGAGAGATCAACAGTTTGTTTGCTTTCTATCCTTCAGGTGCTTGGGATAGATTATCATATCATATCATATCATATCAGATCATACCATGTCATATCATCATATCGTATTGTATGATATGATATGATATCATATCATATGATATCATATCATATATCATATCACATCATATCATATCATATCATATCATATCATATCATATCATCTCTCCACCTTTGGACCATAACTTGTGCAGTGACATATTGTGTGAAGCCTGTGACAGGTGACAGCATAGATGCATTTTCAGAACCATGAGCTGAAGATGCAACTTTTATTGTTATTGCATTTAGTGCATGAAAGTCCCAGAGCCCTGTGTGGGTGTTTGCCCCTGTGCTTCGAATGATTAATTCCAGTGAAGAAGTTCTTAAAGTACAGTTTGCAATGCAGACATGGATGTACACAGCCTGATGTTGCCCTTTCCAAGGGAAAAAGAGTGTTTTATATTAAAGTTGCACCTTGAGTTTTCCATTTGATTTAATATTGCTCTTTGACTTCCATAAAGCAAACTCTTATTTGCAGAGGGAGGACTAGACAAAACTGGATTAAAATTTCTTTACCTTCAAATATAGCAACCTTTTATTTTGGTTTAGGTGCACATAAATTGCCAAGCCTTCTGATTCATACCTGACTTGCTTACTTAAAAGGAACAATATTATCTTTTATATTTGTTAAAGAAGGGATAAACACTTCTTAGTTTTTCACTGTCTCTGTACGTAGATGAGGTTTACTAGGCAACAACATGCATGAGCTTTTCTAGTCTGAATTAAGTAGAATTACAAGCTATTTTCCAGTTTGTGACTCAAGGTCATTACTTGTAATGGAATAATTCTAAATTCTTGACATTAAATTTTCAATATATAGGTTATGAGTATAAACTAATAGAAACAGCGTGGTATCTAATCCTATTTTTTTCATCTTATATTATCCATTGGTCATTCCCCTTTTCAGAGTGCATTTAACAATCAGAAAATACTTGGAACTTTTCATTAGAATAATAATTTTAAAGCCATGTTATTAAGCAGTCCATGGAAGTCTGAACGCAGATATCTCTAATGGCATTGATTCAAAGTGGAGAGGGAACTCCTAAGCAAAGTACAGTGAGCAGATATGTGTAGTTAGACCCAATAGTGAAGGAAATTCAACTTCCACAGTATCCTCACATAGATTTTGGAAACACAGTGCAGTGTGTAGATTTTGAAGAGACTGTGAAGCTTGTTTATGGACTGTTTTTTCAATATATAGCTCAGATTATTTTTAAATTTAATTTTATTTCACTTTCAAAACCATTCAAGTGGCTTTTACCTTCTTGTGTTGCTTCACTCCTTTGAAAAAGTCATTCACTGTGCCTTTATTTTGGATGTTTTTCAGTATTTATTCTTGTCTTCAAGTCACCAGATGGTAATATATTCTCAAGGTGCCACTTAGAATGGTTTGATGCCAATTTAAAAACTGAATAAAGAATCCTACTCTGTCCCTAAATTGTTTTAATTGTTTTAAACATTCAAAACTACTCAATCTGCATATGTGTCTGCTCTATTCAATTACTCTCTTCCCACAACTCCAGGCTTTCCTCCTTGCTGGATAATAATACTAAACTAAAAATTCATCATAACCTGCCTCTCTGATTTCTACTTTTTTAAAAGAGAGCTTTTGGTGCACGTGTTTTTGGATAGGAATTGTGCCCTAATACTCAGCAATAGACATTACAATAATGACCCTTAACAACTTGGCAAGGAACGTTTCCAAAACATTGGTTTTTTTATTTTTTTCTTGGAGTGCTAGCATCCCAGAGGTACTGTAAACTCATACTTTTTCCCAAACTGTCCTTATATTGTGATTCAAAAGCAAATGTAACTGTTACGGGGCTAAACTTTGCAAAGCTGAAAACCTCTAGAGGGCTCTTTAGCCATGAATAGAGATTTCAGGCCAAAAAAAGTGGATATACTATTAATGAATATTATGAATATGGTGACAATGTGCCCAACTTAAGGAATTGTCATAAAAAGAATTTCCCCTTACTGTTCCACCAAGGAAGGAAGGAAGGAAGGAAGGAAGGAAGGAAGGAAGGAAGGAAGGAGGGAAGGAAACCTGACCCTTATTGTCACTTTCTGGCTTGCCTGGCATACAGACAGCCAATACTTTTTTCCAGCACCTTTATTTTATCTTAAAAAATAAACTAGAAAAAAGAGATCATACAGCTGTCCCTCATCCCACAGTAATGAACTCCAGATCGTAACGGCAACCAAATTTCTTATTTTAGTAGATTCATGCTTAAAAGGATTTATCCTTAGAAGTTTCAGACACTCATTCTGACTGGTAAGTTGTTCCAATGTAACAGACAGAACAATTAGGAAAGTTGAACACCTGTTCAGCAAAAACTTGATGTGGTTTATGAAAAAAAACCCATTAGAATTGTTACATGAATCCATATTCCCATGTGTCAAGTTTTATATTTAAACATAGATTAATATAGCTAGTTTTAAGCAAAATGTTCCAGCACTGCCTATACAACTGTGGAGTCTCAAAAGCAGAAGTTTCACTGACATTGGAAAATACCATAAGGTAAAATCTATTTAATCAATGCTATTTTCTCTTCTGCCTTAGTTTATTTTCATGAATCTTCTGCAAGATAGGGATAAAGAAGGAAAATACCAGCTTTAATCTTCACCATAAATCTCCTAAAGAATAAAAGAAAGAAAAAAGTAGGAGAACGAAATATTTTGGAGGACTGAAAAAATTAGAACAGTTGTACATTGTTTCTATCACTTTATCTCAAAAAAACCCCAAAATCCAGGTAATGCTCACTGTTACAGAATTGTGACATTCTGAGGGCAGGAGACCTTACCCATCACAAAGTGAATGTGTGTTCTCAACCAGAATTAGACAAGCACAGAAGTTGTTCTAGATACAATGAAATTTTGTTTATCCTTCACTGGGAGGAGCATAAGAACCATGGAGATTCCACAAATTACTTTGATTTCAAATAAAACAGAGAACTGAAGAGTAACGATTGGAGGTGAGGTTTAGATCCCAAGGAAAATTTGCTTTACCGGTACTGTCAGAGCAAGGTTATATGTGCTATTTTTTGTTCCAAATCATCAATTACCGTGCAGGGTACACATCAGCTTTTGTACTTCTCTGCAGCTACAACAGCTCTCAGATATTCAGGTCATTCTTCACTTATGTCCAATTGTTTGGACAGGTTGCTTCCATGACCCCAAATACTGGCCAGTACCTTTAGCACGAGCTGCATCTTTTCATGCACAAATAACTCAAATGGTTTGGTTTAAGTGTGGGAGTCCCAATGAAGGCATTGTCATTAAGGCTATTTAAGGGTTTTCTAGGCCTCTGACTCTCAGGCACCCATACCAAGTATTTTCAGTGGAGACCCATACAAGGGTTTTGGCAGTACCCCATAATTGCAATCCGTAACCAACACCACCCAGCCATATCTAAGGTAACTTATAGTTCTTGGCTCTGGAGTCTGGCAAAGGGGTTTCTTTTGAGTTCTTCCCAAACTTCTTTTCTTATGTGAGATCTCAAAATTAAATACATTACTGCTTCTTTGCATATTTGTGCCATTTTCTTTGACACCCTGTTTCCAGACGGGCCCAGTAAATGTAACAGACTTACATTAGCATTGAAGCACTTATTTTCAGTCTTGATTGCTGACAGAATACTTCCCTTTTTTTTTTTTTGGCACAATCCATGTTAGCTGCACCTTCCACCAAGTGTTTGAATTTCCCTACTGAAATGCAAACAATCTTTAACTATCAAGAGGTATTACAGAGAAAGGCATCCTTAAAATCAAACAAGGTGAATTATTTGTATTCCCCTTTCAGTGTTGTCAACACTGTGTACAGATTAGCTGCTACTGGACAAATGGCAGGTACTTTTTATTAATGACCCTTAAATCTTATACTAATCTATATCTGGTTTTTGGTAGAACAAGGACTGGGGTAGCTCACCAGGTTTAGACAATTTTTCATCTGGTAACAATAAGTTCTGTAATTTCGTTCAAAAATTTTGGTCTTGTGCTGTATTTCACAGAATGCAAACATTTTAATTTTATTTTTGTAGGAATATCAAATTTTTGCCATACTATTCTATCATCTGCCATTTAGAACTTTCATTTAAAGCTTAGTCAGGAAAGATATTTGTAGAAAATTTTCCATTTTATTTCTTTGCATATAATGTGTTCTAAGAAAATAATTTATAACAAATACATAATTAGCAAACATACTAAAGTAGACACTCTTCCTTCATATTAACATAACTAATACCATCATGAAGCTTAATCTATTCCATGGGTAATTAGCATTCCAGTTTTAATTTTTTCAATTGCTCATGAAACAGTCCTTTGAAATGGCTAACCTTGACTTTACACAGCTTCGTGTAATACCTGTGATACTGCAGTCCACAGACTGGATCAAGTTACAGTGAAGCCAACAGGATGTTTATTACTTGCTTCAGTTTTGAATCATGTCTAAAATGTGAGAGAAGCACACAACACAAGCAATTTTCCTCTTTTCCTACTGTTGGAGGTTGGGGGGGAGGAGTGGAATTTTTACCATTCTGTTGCCAGGTAACTAACGATCAGTACTTAGGGGCATTTACTCTCACAAAAGAGACAAAGACTTTCTGGCTGGGCGGAGATGGGAACAAGAGATTTGGGAACTGCTAAGCTCACTCCTCGCCGGGATTCGGAGGAGAGAGGAGTGGGAAAAAACGGTGGTCTGCTTTTTTTTTTTTGGCTGCGACTGCAGGAAAAGAGAAGCCCAGCTCTGCCCTAGCTTTTCTCTACCTGGTGAGTGAGTTGCTCGGGGCACGGGACTCCAATCCTCTTTTCCCCTCTGGGAGGGTGCATCTCTCAGCTGCGCTGCAGTGGAACGGGCCCCCCGCCTGCTGCTGCCGCCCGGCGCCCTGCCTGCCACCACCCTGCCCTCTGCCTGCCCTAACTGCGGAGTTTTCCTGCCGCCTCCTCTGCTGGCTGGCCCGGGTGTGCTGACCCGGCCACTCCATCTCCCGGCTCTGGGCTCTCTGCTGCGCCCCATCCATCTGCGCTCCACGTTGCTCCAGCCCGTCTGCCATCACGCGCGGCACAGATCCAACCTCGCGCCACAGCGCCATCTGCAGCTCCCCGGGAGTCATCGCACCTGCCCTGCTGGGCTGGGAGCCCAACAGCGCCCCTGCTGGCCGTGACCGTGACTGCACCAAACGGGAAAGTGCCTGGTAGCCCAGGGACATTTGCCACTGAGTTGTTTTTTTTGTTTTGTTTACCTTTGTTCACTGTTCTTTTTGTTACTGATTGTTTATCTCATTATAGATATTAGTAAAAAAAACTCTTATTCCTTTTCCCATACCTTTGCCTGAGAGCCCTTGATTCTAAAGTTATAATAATTCGGAGGGAAGGGGGTTCACATTCTCTGTTCTAAGGAAGGTTCCCACCTTCCTTAGCAGACACCTGTCTATCAAACGAAGACACCTACCTACGGCTAACTTTCTTTTTGCTGCATAATTACAGCTGGGCACCATCTTAGATGACCTGCATAGCTGTGTTTCATCTTTCTGCCAAAAATGCAGGTTAACACTCTCTCAGAAAGCAGCAAACTCACTCTGATCCTCCCCAGTTGAAAACTCACAGATCTATAATTTTCTTTGGCAACAGCATACATTCAGCACTACACATTTACACATTATAGGAGTGTTTTATAGAGGCATTAACATTTATTCATCTTGTGTTTGCGAATAAAGGGTAAGTAAAAATTACTTGAGTGTGTCCAAATACTGATTTTACAAAAAAAAAAAAATCTATGTTACTGCAGGTCATTTTATTTTATTTAATAGTTTAAAATAGTCTAACTTTCATGTAACTATGACTCAGTAAAGAGTCAGCAAACCTAAACAGATTTCTCTGGCTTAAAACCCAGGAAATTCTGATGTTTGGGTTTTTTCTAATGAGATATTTGGCTCCAAGCCAGTTAGATTCACCTCACTGGTGTGTTGCTTGCAAAGCGTCTGTCAGGCACAGGAGTTTGAAACATTTGCTATTACCATATGGAGACGTCACTTCTCTGGGGTTGAGCAACATGACAACTGGGACCAAATGCTTGGATTGAAACTCTGTCTTGATAAAATGGAAAACATCTCATATGATAGCCAGATACTAAATGGATACAATAAAAAACATGATGAACACAAGTTCCCCACTCAACCTCAGCTCAGACCCTGGCCTTTGGCCTTGTAGAAAAACTCAAACCACAATCTTTTAAATAATAGAATTGCTGTGAAAAATGAAAAGAAACACAAAACACCTGAAAAATGAGCTGAAAGCATAAAAATATATGTCTTCAAAGTATCTGATTATACTCGTCAGGAACAGAGAAAACGTAGTTTTCCCAAAGAGTGAAGAAAGGGTTTGGAAGAGACAGCTCACACAAGTGAAGGAAGAACATATTGCAAAGTTCCCTGCTCTATACTGAACAACAGCTTATCTAGACTGTGAAATTTACAGACAATGCAGCAAACATTTGAAAGCATCCCTTTGTAACATTTGCTTATCAGGTATAATGTTAAAAAAGAAACATACTTGTAGCATTAAACACGAAAGTGCAATATTTGCATTCACAATACATCTAAAGAACCCCTCGGAGAATTTTGGGATAAAACAATAAATCAAATATATACAGTAAAATGTACAACACAAGAAAGGCGAAAAGAATTACCAAGTACTATTAGAGTATAAAACCAGATTGAATGTCCTGTAACTTCAACATACAATCACAGGTAATCTTATCATGAATGACATCCTATTACAAATCTGAGCCTGACTTACCTACAGTTTCCATGGTTCCCTTTAATTATAATTCAAAATTTTTATTCAAAATTATGATCAATGAACACAATCAATAGTACACCATTGTATATATTCAAGAGAGATAGCTGTTCCACTAATCTCTGCAGCCAAGCTCATATTACCCCGAGAATATAATAGAGCAAAAAAAGACATTTAGACTAGTTCTTAACAAGTATAATAACTTATAAGCAAGAAAAGCTGATTTGAGACATTAAAGCCATTTATGATATAATTAGAAAGGAAAAAAGTTCTGTTGCCTGCTTCCTATCAGACCAAGGAACGTGGTCCAAGACATTTGCTTATACACCTTATTTTAGAGACCCACGCACTGAAACCAGGCACATATTTGACTCAACAGTGATTGAAAATAACATTAAATGAGTGTAAGCTTCTTGGCTTTTTTGATAGAGCTGTCTAAAACCTTGGTCTAAAGTGAGCTTGTAAATGTCCCTCAAGTCTAATGAGTGCCAGCTACTGGGAGCACTGACGTAAGCGGACTGGGTACAAGATGCTGGATTCAGAATGGGGATTTGTGAACTCCTGGCCTATGCTGAGGTAAGTGGATGGTTCTCAGTGGTGGTGACTAGAGTCAATCTTGGGATGGAAACACTGTGTGCCCCAAAAAAAGGTTATCAGGGACACCAATAACAATGGAGTATCACTACCAGCAGCTGCTGGGGTGGAGCGTCTGTGTCCTCCCCAAACCTGATGTAGATGAGATGCACATGACCATCCCCAGCAAACTTCAATCTGGGCCAGCCAGGCAAGGGGCTCTGGGATCAGGACAGGAACACCAGGAGGGCAGAGGGGGATCCATGGATGTGAGTGTGCTCGTGAACATGAAGAGTGTCCCCAGAGTGTTGCGCCAGGGACTTTCTGCCTCCCCGCCCAGGAAGAGGAGCCAGCTGGGCTGGGAGACCTTCATGATGCGCTGCTGGAGGTAGAGCCTCATTGCTGCCAGCATGAGTGACCAGCCTTGTCAGTGTCCTCTGTGTGCATCTGTCTGCCCACAGAGGACACTGGAGTGGGCTCCATCAGCTCCATCAGTTAGGCCAGAGGAACCCCTAGGCCAGAGCTGCTGGAGGAGGTGATTGCTCATAATGTACCTGGACAGACAGGACTGAAATAAAGAGTCAGGGAGACCATATTTTTGTGGAATCTGAGTTTTAACACCAGTGCTCACTCAGGAAATTTCCTTCCAATTTACTAGGACTTCACTTCACCAGTCACTGAGTTGGACTGTAAAATTATATAGTCAACTGTGTCATTGAAATCATCTGGATAAAAAAACGTTTATTACACACAAAGAAAAACAATTACTTTTAATGCAAATCATGCTGCTGAAACCTCACAAATGGTTGCATCTGCACAATTGCTGAAGTGATTACAGGAGAGAGAAGTTCTTATGCTTTGAATCACTTTAACTACAACTAAAATAAAGATCTTCCAGTAGAATTTCTTCTTCTTACTGACAGCCATTATCAGTGCGATTTCAAGCATTTCTAAGGAAGAAAAATAAATATTGTGAGTTAATAAAACTCAAAAAAGGACCAAACAGATAATAATTTTTAAAGCTTTTACTAACGTTACTCATTTGCTGGCATGCATCTTCTGGTATATATTGTTATTACTAGAAGTGAAAAGAAAAAAGCTGAAGTATAGATCAGGCAGTGACGATATATCTACTACGGTGCTCAAAAGGGGAGATTCTCTTTCTTTGCTTTTCATCCTATGATCCCTCATAACACAGAGGGATTCTCTCAATACACTTTTGGGGTTGTTTTAACTACTGCCAGCTGAGTATGAATCTCTGGGTTTGAAACATCACCTGTCAGCCAACTCGTCAAATGATTTTAACCACTTACTTAGAAGTCTCTTGGCACCAATAGAAATTACGTATTTTAGATACACCATATTTTCAATGAAATATGAATATGAGCATCATGACATGCTTTGCTTTTACGTTATATGGTAAGCCAAGTTTTTGCAACAGCCGGAGGGGGGTGTTATTCTTTTGGAAATCTTGCAAAACTCTTTACATATGGACACAGTAAGGTTGTGGTACAGGTATTTTTTCTTCACTTTTCACACTGAAGTGTGAAACAAGGAAATGGAAATTGAGTTTGACAGTTCAGGCTCCTTGTTTAGATTGTTGCAACTTTTGAGATGTGCTGTATCCCAGAAATTCAACAAAATCCAATAGATCACTTAGAAAGCAGTTAGAGGGATAAAAAATAAAGTGTCCAACTTTAGTGTGTCCAGCTAAACAATATAGTTTTCAAGGTAATGAAAGTAATAGACTTTCTTAAATTTCTGCAAGAAAGGGAATATAAGAAAATAAACCCGTTATTTCAAATTATCTTGAAACAGCCAGACAGGTCAAACAGAACTGTAAATTAATGAGTTGTGAGACTGCAGGTTTTTTGCTGCATCCTATGCTTATTCTGTTTAACAAATTCTGTGCCTTGGCAGGAAAACTGTGGTCTGGTCCTACTTGATGCCAGCACAATCAAAGTCTCCCAACTTCTGATAGTAATTAAACTGTCTAAAGGGATGTCTTCGTTTGATAGACAGGTGTCTGCTAAGGAAGGTGGGAACCTTCCTTAGAACAGAGAATGTGAACCCCCTTCCCTCCGAATTATTATAACTTTAGAATCAAGGGCTCTCAGGCAAAGGTATGGGAAAAGGAATAAGAGTTTTTTACTAGTATCTATAATGAGATAAACAATCAGTAACAAAAAGAACAGTGAACAAAGAAAAAAAAGGTAAACAAAGCAACAAAAAAAAACTCAGTGGCAAATGTCCCTGGGCTGCCAGGTGCTTTCCCGTTTGGTGCAGTCACGGTCACGGCCAGCAGGGGCGCTGTTGGGCTCCCAGCCCAGCAGGGCAGGTGCGATGACTCCCGGGGAGCTGCAGATGGCGCTGTGGCGTGAGGTTGGATCTGTGCCGCGCGTGATGGCAGGCGG
>VZRL01001565.1:476157-549434 GCA_013397895.1 Origma solitaria | reverse complement strand
CGTCTCCGCCTAGCCAGAAAGTCTTTGTCTCTTTTGTGAGAGTAAATGCCCCTAAGTACCGATCGTTAGTTACCTGGCAACAGAATGGTAAAAATTCCACTCCTCCCCCCCAGCCTCCAACAAGGGAGCAGGAAATCAAATGGCCAAACTTAAGATCAGCTCTGTCTCCAGCAGATACTCTACAGCTAAGACTGTGCCATGTCCTACAAGCGTCTTGGTGATAAAAATTAGTCAATTGCCCACTGGGAGGGCAGTGATGATATTCATATCATCTCATAATAATTGTCATATTTATCCACTGTATCTAAACTACCGTAGGAGTGCATATAAACTGATTCTGGTAAACAGATCTATAAAGTTTTGTGTTGCATAACAAGAGGGCCAGTGAGACTGATTTGCAGAAAGACTCCACAACTCGTAAAAGTTGTAAACTAGGTATGTCTATTCCAGCAATGGGGCGCATGGGGGATCGCTCCTCCAAAGGCAAGTGCACTGCCAGTGGTACTCCATCCAGTTTATATCGGGTTACAGATTACATATTCATTAAATTGCCCAACACACCTATACATATTCATGACCTATTCCAGCTTCCTATTATAATAAGCTTCGAAGTAATTTCCATAAGCTTGTGCAGTGCCACCTGGTGGCCATGGGCAGGGGTCCGAGATGAAGTAAACGCGTCTTCCTCAGGGTTGAACTCTTCACCTTGCCTCCTTGCGCCTGCTCTCTGGTTCCTTGATCTTAGTCCAAACTTCAGGGCCAGTCTCAACCGGGGTCCAGAAATCAACACCCAGACTATGGTTGCTTCCTTTTTGCAATAGCCTTACATCTTCCCATCCTGCTTTGGCAAGCACAGTAAATGTTATGGAAGAAATAAACATTGTTTAGCAAGCAATTCTTAATAAATCACTTCTTAACTCCTTACTCCCTTGTATCAGTCCCCCCTTTTCTATAAGGTTAGTAAATTCTTTTACTATTACACAGATTCTTCTTCTGGCAAGCTCTTGTGAAAAGTATCTCTTAGCACCTATTTTTAAAATTAAAATTCCCCACCACTAAAATATTTTCATTTTGCTCTGCTGATTTTTAATTTCAGTTCATTATCACCAAGGGTTACTCTCCAAGGAGCTTCTGGAACCTTCTTTATCCGGGTGTGATGAATTCAGGCATTTTGCTCCTTGGTTTTAATTGCAGTGAAAGAAGTAAGGAGTACCTGGAATGGACCTTCCCACTGTGGTTCCAAATTTTTTCTGCAAGAGACTTAACATATACATAATCTCCAGGTTGAATATTGTGTACTGGACTGCCTAAGCCTCTACTTTGGGTTCCAGCCACATGCTTTTTTATTTTTCTGAGTTGCTTGCTCAAGACCACTATATGGGAGGTCAATGTTTCCTCCCCAGTTTGGGTAAATATGCCTTTCTGTACTCCATGTGGTCTCCCACAGAGCGTTTCAGAGGGAATTAACTTTTCTTTGGTTCTGGGTTTAGTCCAAATCCACAGCAGTGCAAGCGAAAGAGACTGGGGCCAAGTTAGATTGGCTTCCTGTCCTAACTTTACAATTTGTTGTTTGATCAGGTGGTTCATTTTCTCCACCTGACCACTTGACTGAGGGTGGTACAGAGTGTGGAGCTCCCAATCTGTGCCCAAAAGGCAATTAATTTGTTGCACCACCTTTGAAATAAAGTGTGGTACTCTCTCTGTGGATATTATGGCTGGAAATCCAAAGCATGGTATTATTCCCTGCAGCAATACATTGGTTACCTTCTGGGCCTAGGCAGTTCTGGTGGGGAAGGCTTCTGGCCACCTTGAAAAGGAATCTGTTAGTACCAACAAATATTGATACCCTCCTTTTCTTGGAAGTTCCAAAAAGTCAATTTGCCACTGCTGTCCAGGCCCCTGGCCCTTTCCAATTTGGCCAAGTTTTAGTTTGGAGGTGTTTTTGGGCTTAGTCTGGAGGCAAAGACCATACTGTTGGGTTACCTGTGTGATGGTGACATGTAGGTTCCTGGCAATAATCTTTTCAATTAAATGTTTGTGTAGGGCATCTACTCCCCAGTGTGTTTTCTGATGTTTCTCCCTTACCAGTGACAATAAGAAATGAAAGGAAATGACCAACCTCCCCTGTGCAGTATTACCCCAACCTTCTTTATTGTATGACCCATTCTGATCCTCAATTAATATTTTGTCATTTTTATTATAGACTGGCTTATCTTCTAGGCAGATTTGACCATCTGGGATCAAAGCATCTTTGGCTGTTACCTCACCTTTGCTGTTTCTTTTGCCTCTCTGTCCACCAGCTCTATTCCTTCCTCCAATTCTGAGTTCACTTTTTTATGCGCCTTAATGTGCATGACTGCTACCTTTTCAGGTAGCTGGACTGCTTCCATCAGTCACAATTAACATTTGTCCTTTTCGAGTTCAACAGTCCTCTTTCCTTCTAAATGGTTCTGCGTCCATGTACTACTCCAAATGCATATTTTGAGTCTGTATATATGTTTATCTTTTTCCCTTTTGCTATTTCTTAGGCATGGGTTAAAGCAAGTATCTTGGCCTTTTGCGCAGAGGTGTTTATCAACAAACGTCTGGATTCTATAACCTCTCTGCAGGTAGTAACTGCATACCCAGCATGTTGTTTTCCACTGATGACATAGCTGCTTCCATCAGCAAACCAGGTTTCTATGTTGTTTAAATGGGTATCATTCACATCCAGATGACTGGAGTATGTGGCTTCAGTAGTCCTCAGGCAGTCGTGGTGTACCTGTTCTCCTTTGTTTCTGCTGAGGAAAGAAGCTGGGTTGACAATGCTAGTTACCACTGTCTCTACATCATCCTGCTCCACTATGATGTCTTGGTATTTCAGGAACCTCTGTGGGGAGAGCCAGTGTCACCTTTCACTTCCAGCACTGCGGATACTGTGTGGGACACTAGCACAGTCATTTTCTGGCCCAAGGTGAATTTGTGTGCCTCTTGAATGTTTAGCACGACTGCTGCGATGGCTCTGAGGCACCTGGGCCATCCTTTGGCAGCTGCGTCTAGCTGCTTAGAAAAACAAGAAACTGCCTGCCAATATGGACCCAAATCCTGTGATAGTATCCCCCTGGCAATCCCCTGTTTCTCATGGGAAAATAGAAAGAATGGTTTACTCACATACACCATCCTGTCATCCCCAGAATGGTCTGTAACTCCTTCACCGTCTGGGTTTTCGGGGTTTGGCATATTGCTTCTTTCTGGCTCTGTCCCAGAGTTTTCTGCCTGGCATGTCCAGACTATGCAGGCTTCTTCTGTCCGGGTAGGTATTAGAATGACATCTTCAGCTTCCCTTCTTCAGGCCAGGCTTCCCAGGATTCCAAGTCTTTTGCAAGTTGGTCTCCAAATATGGAGGGACTGTTCTTGAATCCTTGAGGCAACACCATCCAAGTGAGCTAAGTTTTATGTCCACTTTTGGGATTTTCCCATTTGAATGCAAATATTCCCTGGCTAGCTTTGTGGACAGGGAGGCAAAAGAAACTATCTTTCAAATCTAGGGCGGTAAACCAGTTTAGCTTGGGT
Organism: Origma solitaria; assembly: GCA_013397895.1. NCBI lineage: Eukaryota > Metazoa > Chordata > Aves > Passeriformes > Acanthizidae > Origma > Origma solitaria. The sequence continues at coordinate 545,882 of VZRL01001565.1, read as the reverse complement.
GTTAACTCAGTCAATAAAGTGTAGGCTTTGACACCACAGGATGAAGATCATTGGTTATTTCATTAACAGCCTGTAAATACTGTACCACCCTGTATGACCTGTCAGGTTCATGAACAGGTAAAACAGGGGTATTAATATCAGATTGGTACTCTTTTAATAGTCCCAGCTGCAAAAAGTTTTCAATTACTGGGCTTATTCCTTCCCTGTCCTCTTTCATAAGAGGGTATTCTTTTACCCTAACCAGTTGTTTTCCTTCCTTGAGCCTGATCTGTATCAGGGGTGCATGTTTGGCTCTCCCTGGTACGTTTGTAGCCCATACTTGAGGGAATACCTGGTCTGTGATTTCTTCACTAATTCCTTCTTCAGTCTCTGTGGTTGTTAACATTAAATTTAATATTTATACATACTGTTGATCATTTACTTCCAGAGTAATTTCTCCATTTTTAAATGTGGTGGTTGCTTGTAATTGTTCCAATAGAACTCTGCCCAAAAGTGCTTTTGGAGAGTTGGGCATATATAAAAACTTGTGAATACCCCATTGCTTACCAAGTTTATACTTCAAAGATTTACAAAAATATGCTTTTTCAGATTGGCCAGTTGCCCCTTTTACCATAACATAATAATCTCCTACCGGCATTAATGCTTTATTTAAAACCGAATATGTTGCCCCTGTATCTACCAAAAATTCTACTTCCTTTTCTTTTTCCCCTAGCTTCATTATAACCAGTCTTCTTACCACATGTTTCAAATTTCAGGAATGAATTTTCCCTCCCACAGACAAGTGTGATAAGATTTGTCTCCTGGTGGGAAGCAAAAGGTGAGTCCTGAGTGGGACACTTAGGACGAGTGATTTGTCGTCTCTCTGTTGAGCAGCACCACCTCCTGGTACACAATACACACTGTAATAAAGCCTAAGCTGTGTGCCACCCTCTGGATGAGTCGGGATTGATGCTACACCTGCATGCGTATTGCTCTTGATGTTACAAAATCTAAATTCTCCACTGCAGGTTGTTCCCAATCACAAGCTAGAAGTTTCCCGGCTGGTGATTTGTATACCCATTCAAGGTAATATCGTTCTTCTCCCTGTGGTATCCAATGCTGTACTTGGTTTATGAATTCCCAAGGCTCAAGGCTAAACCTCTGTGGAGGCGGTGGCTTTTGTGGCCTGGCCATTGTGAAATGCTTTTAATATATTACACAAACATACACGGCATACACCCACTACACTCACAAACCCGGGTTATACAACAAACTCCTAAATACACTAACAACACAAAAATTATTACTCCTAACCACAACCAAACATTCATATCCCTACTACTCTTCCCTAAAAATCATGGTTAAGCTACTAAGGGAAAAAAGAGGGGGGTTTCTTTAGTTTGTTTTGCCATCATGAGTTCTTACTTCCCACTCCTTTACCACTATGTCCCACTCTTCTTCCATCACTGTCCAAGTGTCAGGAATAAAATGTGTGTTTCCACACAAATACTTCACAATGTCAAGTTCTCGACTGTCCTTACACATCACACATGCATCCCCTCGCAGCCTAGTTGAAGAGCAATATCTTCAAGCTGTGCAGCCTTTACACTGTCCTAAAGCCCACACATGGTGCCAAGGTTCTCTAGTTGTTGTACACCCACACACAAAGCAAGGAATTCCCCTTCTATGATATGAGGCTGAAACTGAATGAAAAAGGTTAGAAATGTCCGGAGCTATGTTTCTCTTATATAACCACTGGGGAAGATTCTCTCACTTAGGAATATTCTCCTGTTTAGCCACAATTGCAGCTTAAAATCCACAAAGCAAATTTACTTTTATTAAAATGCGCTCTTGTTCACACTCACACGTACCCAATCATTCATTCGCTTTGTCTCTTCACTGGCTGAGATCCTCGTGGGGATGCGGAAACACAGCTAGAAAGACTCAATTCTCACTTCGCAGATCTGGACTGCCCAGTCTACATCTCATGCACACACACACCTCGGCGCCACACACAAATTAAAATGTTTCCACTTACCCTTCTCCTGCTTCTTATACAATCATTTGAAGGTCCATCCTGGCTCCCAAACTTGGAATACAGTGGAAAGCCCAGATAAGCCCAATCCACTCCCGAGATTGCTAGCGGCTGCCCTATCGGTCAGCAAAACACCTCTGCCAGCTCCTTTGCCGGTTGCTTGCAAGCCCTAACCTTAACCAAAATAAGGACTGTGCTGTGTTCCAGACATCTCTGCATGACTTACCAGCAGCCCTGGCCACACGTATGACTTACAGGCACCCTAAATCCCAAACATACCATTTTATCTGCAGCTGCAGCAGGTTGTTGTCTGTCCCCGCAGCTGAGAAGCAGAGCTCCTCCAGGGAAAAAAAGTCCTGGGGCGCGCTTAGAACATTCGCACCTCAGCCGATCCTGTTGCCAACCTGAGCCACTCCTGGCTGGCTCGCCAAAATGATCTGCGGAAAGACTCCACAACTCGTAAAAGTTGTAAAGTAGGCATGTTTATTCCAGCAGTGGGGTGCATGGGGGATCGCTCCTCCAAAGGCAAGTGAACTGCCAGTTGTACTCCGTCCAGTTTATATCGGGTTACAGATTACATATTCATTAAATTGCCCAACACACCTATACAGATTCATGACCTATTCCAGCTTCCTATTATAATGAGCTTCGAAGTAATTTCCATATGCTTGCGCTTGCGCAGTGCCACCTGGTGGCCATGGGCAGGGGTCCGAGATGAAGTAAACGAGTCTTCCTCAGGGTTGAACTCTTCACCTTGCCTCCTTGCGCCTGCTCTCTGGTTCCTTGATCTTAGTCCAAACCTCGGGGCCTGTCTCAACCGGTTTAGGGGTCTAGAAAGCAGCACCTAGACTACAGTTGTTTCCTTTTTACGATAGCCTTACATCCTCCCATCCTGCTTTGGCAAGCGCAGTAAATGCTAAGGAAGAAATATACATTGTTTAGCAAGCAATTCTTAATAAATCACTTCTTAACTCCTAACTCCCTTGTATCAGGACTTCAAAGATCCAGACTGCTCAGGGGTTTTCTTTATATTTCAGCTGTAAAATCAGAGCCATTACCTCTATCGGAAAACAAAAAAATATCTTTTTTACTCTTAATTGAAAATGTTCTTAATGACATTAAAAAGAAATAAAAATCGTAGTGACTGAGGAACTAAAACAAAATGCAAGGTTAAGGATCCTATTGCCATCAGTTTAAGGGAAGAATTCCTTCTTCAACTGCAAAATCTTTAGAGGACCAAATGAGTCTCTGAATCAGTCAGTTAGGAAGAGGGGAGGAAATCTGGAACCTAAGGAGGATCAGGTTTTGGAAACCAATCATGTAATTAGAGTAAATTAACTCAATAGCACCAGAAAACATTGACCCTCTGTGGTGAATGAGTAAAAGGTATGGAATGTTTCTCCATTGCCTCTTTGAAGATAAAGGTTTGAAAATTAAAGTTTTAAGTTGCGTCTAACAAAATTTTAGAAATTGCTTTATTTTAGAAAAGGAGGAAAGCTATTAATTGAAAACTATTAATAGAGCTTGTAGTTGATACATTAAGGGGGCTTGTGGGTGATACACCAAGCCTGTGAGCTGCAAACTTGACGCACCAAGTGAGCAAGCAGTAAACTTTTCCATACCTCAGGCGAGCCAAGAATGAACTTTCTAAAGTGGGCATGACAATTGCCTCTCTCAAAACCTTCTATAAGCAAGTGCCTAACCTGTCACAGGGGGCTGCACTGCCAAAACCTACACAGTGCCACAGTCTTTGCTGTCCATGCTGTCCTTCACTGTCCTGGCTGCTCCCACCAGGCTGCTTGTGCCCCCCAACCCTGCTGGTCTCTCTGCCATGGCTCAGTTCCCTTGTGCTCTCTCACTAGCCAACTCTTAGAAGGACTTCACCAGGGAAGACCCATTGCACCCTAGAGTGCTGGACCCATGGTGGTGGTGCCCCTTTTCCTGTGCATCTCATAATTATTCTGCCATTTTCCAACTTTTCTGGTTTTTTCTCTTTCTTTTCTCTATTATAAAAAATAAAGTTGTGTTATATATTTGGATCCCAATGTTTAACCTCGTTTGTGTTTCAGTCTTGCTTTCAGGTATGTTTAAAACTGAAATCCTTTCCAGAGTTGTGGATTGGGTCAAACCCGCCTCTCCTCCCTTTAAGCCGATAGGAACAGCCTCTAAAAGCTCAGCTACAAATATAAGCTGAAATTTCATGTCTCATAACGCTACAAGTATATAATATGCAGTAGCGTAGCTTCAGTGGAGCAGGAACTTCTACATTAAGTGCTTGTGATATTCTTGAGAAAGGTACAGAGGGGTGTGTATCAAACATAGTATTTCCATACACAAATACTGTGTTTCCCATACAACAGTACTCCAGTAGTGTCTGCTGAAGTTCTTAATACAAGCTTTAAGGATGCAAGGCATTGCTCAGTTTGCAACTTCACACATTTCCTCAAATAGTAATGACTGTCCTAGAGACAGTGCTCCTCCAAAGAGGAAGCAGCTGCCACGGGAATCCCAAAAATATATTTTATGCCTGCATCAAGGTATTTGTGCTCAGATCAGAGTACTAATATGTAAAAGGAAGAGGAGGAGAAATAGAAGCACTGTTACTCAATTTTTCCAGTTTCTTCATGCATGAGCACGTGTCTTCCCATGTGTCCAAAAGCACAGGAAATAGCTAACCAGGATCTTTAGCACATCTTTCTGCATAATTTTCAAACTGGTTTATGACACTGAAAGGTCTGTAAAAGAGTTACTACATCAGTCTTGTCATCAGTTTCTACAAAGTCCTATTGCCTTCTGTGTGGGGCTCCATAGCAAGGGACTGCATGGTACTCTACCTGGCATGTGGCTAGGAAATATCCAGTGCTGATCACTGTTGTTTCCAGAGGTCTGTGAGATCACTGTCAAGACCACATTGCCCATGGAAAAAACCCAAACACATTCAAGCAAGGGAGACCCTGCTCACACATATTTAAGAAAAAGTTGCATCTGCAAGGAGGGAAAAGTACAGGAGGAGGCACTCAAAAGGAAATGTTGCTGGGGACAGAACAGGAGACATATCTGAAAGGAGACAGTCCAGGGCAGGAGCATTACTCAGAGATATTGCTGAAACTTTGAGCACAGGGCAGCTCATTCCAGGACATGGACACCTACAGAGGAACTGCAGCCTGTGGAAGGCCCAATCTGGAAAAGAGGAAAATTATTAGGAAGCAAGGAGTGGAGTGTCATACACACCCCTAGACATGTGACCCCCAGCTCCCCAGGCTGTTCACTGCTGAATCAAAGGGATTGGGGTGGGTGAATGTAACACACAAAGAAAAAAACCAGGGAAGATGATACCTAGAAGAAAAGAGAGAAGTTGTTATTGAAGATAAGCCTGGGAAACAGAGAGAGGAAAACTGCCTCCCTAAGTGTCTTTTTAATGTTTTTGATTGGTTTTTGCTTTCTTTTTCTCTTTTTCTAGTCAGCGATCAGGAGTTTATATTAACAAACTGCAATACATTGCATTGAGTTAAAAATCTCATTTGAGACTGGTTTGCTTCCCATGGACTCATCTTCATGACATTCCATAGGAGTTTTATATAAAGGATTGAATCTGATGTCACAGTGTCAGAAGTGGAAGAGAGTTTTTATTTATATACTCCTACAGGAGTCTGGTTAAATTCTAAACCTAACAGCATGCAGCTGGCTGGTCCCTGCTGGCAATCTAAATAGAAGGATATACACCCTGCACCTGGATAACACAGTGCCACTGCCCTCCTGCAAAAGTGACTGTTGTAGTTGGAGGGTGAGACAGCTTGTGTTAGACTGCACAAGAGAACAGAGCCAGATCAGTTCTCATGTTGGCTTTCAGCTCCTGGTGAACATGAAACCAAGAGGCGAAATGGGTACTGAATCTTCAAAAAGTACATTAAGCAGCTTTGCCTTCTCAATGAGATTTTATGCAAATCTCTACTGGTTAGCAGCACACATTCTTAAAAACTACTTTCTGCACCCTAAGTAATTTTCTCACCATGAAATCAATTAAACCCCCTCACCCCAAGGAAAGCTATGATAGTTTTGTCACTAGAATCTTTTCCAATTAGATGTGAGAAAGCAGTCAAGATCAGGAATACATTAGGGAGTATGAGCAGGAGGCAATTAAATGACTTTTCTGTCTTTTTGTCCAGCTGTACCATACAAGTGCATACTATTAAAAACAAGCACTTAGGCACAGCAGGACTTCCAGCCCATAAAGGGATTTAATAATCCCAAATGGCCTAACATTTGTTCAAGACTGTGTGCTGTGAGTATTTAAAAGTTATTTTTTCCACTCTGTAATTTTCCCTACATATTCTACTGCTAGGAACATTTCCAATTGACCACTGAGTATTAAGGACAAATTATCAACAGGAAAGCAAACAGGACTTCTGGGTTATCTTTCATCCCTCAAATGTTAGGTATTATCATTCACTATGGGAACAGGAAAGCAGTTATAGAAGTTCATATTATCCTGGACAGTTAAGCTTTGAGGCCTTATATACTGGTTTTCATTCCAGAGCCCCTTCTGGAAAATATTTTTTTTAGTTCATTTTAAAACTCAGCACAATGTGATACATATCTCTGGTTTCAAAAGTGACAAGAATACAAACTCTTTAAACTATCCAAAAGCAGTAATCTAAAATTCAGAAAATTATCTCATAGAGCTGATCTTATTTAAATACAAAATGCCTTGTAGTAGACAGCAGGGTTTGGGAAAGAAAACAAAATATATACCTTACAATTAACTGCTTCAGAAAAGACATATGAACTGACTCCTATACATGTTTCATTTCTTCTAAAAAGATTAAACATTTACATTTTAACACTAATAATGTGGCATTTTCATTGTTCATATCATTATTACTATATCCTAGTACCTGAAAAGTCCAGTCAGGCAAAGTTTACTCAAATGAGAGGTGATACAGAAACAGAGACCTACAAAAATTTCGTTAGCCTCGGCTGCGAAGTTAATTAACATTAATTAAAAACATTCTACATTCTCCAGTGTTTTCCCAAGGTCTTTTAAGAGAACAGACAGAAAACAGATCTCTGCTTCTCTACAGCACTTTGCAGAGGCAAAGCTGTAATCCTTTTTACTTGCTTCTATAGTGACAGAATGTCTAGGTATATTAGTTCGTGCACTTCCTTAGAAGACCAGAAAAAGAAACTTCAGATGTGTATGGGCCACAAGCTCAGGGTTGGGAAACCCAGAGACAGTTGCTCCTAGAATGAAAGCTCAACCACCCCACCACTATCACTGTGCTTGAAAATGGAAATTTTCTTTTGCACATAGCAACCGCAAAACACAGACATTGTAATTATGATCAATATTTGGAAGGATGAACACTTACGAAGTCAAACTTGCCTCCCATTGTGTCTCACTGCCTGCTTCGATTTAACATCAATTAGACACCTGACACTTGACTCAGATCTTTTTTGTCATATTCAAAATTGTGTTACCCATATGCAGCACATAAGAAATTTCAAAATTCTGTTAATATCATCAGACTTCAGAAGGCTGGTATGAGATAGAAAGTTTTCATGTTTTTGCGTGAGCTATCTGACTGAAATATGGGAAAGAGAACATCAAGGAGTTAACGTTGGTGTCAAGACTACATCCACAATGTATAATATTGCTAGTAAATTACTTGCTAAGCAATAATCACAACATTTTTTCAATGTGTGATTCCAGAACACAATAAACATTATTGCCTTTTGAATTCAGATGTCATATTTATTCAAACACTGAAAATCCTGAGACTAACTGTATCTCCAGACCATGCGCTAGAAAGAACCCTTGCCAAACATAAATGTGTGCCCTAGTTTTGATGAGACTTGAGTGTTTATGAGTTAAGTACATTCATTGTTTCTGTTGCAGAAAGAGACTTAGTCCTTTCACTAGGGATTACACTGTACAGGCAAACATTTTTCACTTCCAGGGCTTAATTCCAGGCAGGTTACATGCAAAATATACGTTTATCCTGTGATTTAGGTTATGTACCTCTACATAATGTACATCTCCCTGGTCATGCTGTCTGGCACCTCATTCAAGCTGTACAAGAAATACAGTGGGCATAATGTTTGCTGGTTATAACCTTAGTCCAGGAACATCTTGCATTTTGAGTTCATAGTGAAGGACTCAAAACCAGAAGAGGACTCACAACTGATGAAATTAGGTACACTACTAAATCAAGTAGTCAACCAATTTGCAGATGGGAAAGAGAACTTTGCTGGGACCACATTAATTCAAGGGGAAAACTCAAAGTCCAGTCCTAATGTACCCATTACAGGTACATTATTACTCATTATTACTCACAGGCTCCTACAAGAATACTCCTGCATTTCTATTAGACCTCCATAATCCTTCCCAGACAAGACCCACACAGCTCCAGAATGGGATGCCACCCACGGAATACAGTCCTTCACTAACTGCTCCCCATGGGTTCTTCCCATGAGCTGCAGTTATCCAAGATCTGCTCCCACGTGGATCATCTTTCTGGAGTACATCAGGAACAGACTGCTCCAGTGTGGGTGCCTGATAGGCCACAGTTACTAGCAGAAATTCTTTTCCTGTGTCGGCTTGTCTACACAGGTGATGGCTCCTGCCAGGATCCTGTTCCATCACGAACCCTCCAAGGGCTGAAATTTCCTTTAGGGCCTCAGTCTTCCTCCTCAGCAAGGGGATACATGCATTTAATCAGCTTTTTTATTCACCCCACTCCATGAGGAGCAACTATCTTTGATATGCACACCTACTTTAAAACAAAATGGAAAAAAAAAAGCCTTATAAAGAAAATACGTTTATTACGTCAAAAACAATAATGTTATTTACAGGAACACAAGCAGCACCTTTAAGAACCTGCTGAAACACAAAGAGGGATTCACCACAAGTGAGGTAATAAGTCAAAGGCCAAAGTGTGCACATTCAATAGTGGTGTAAGAACGTACAGTTCTGCTCTGAATTAGAGAGAATAAAGGTTTCTACACTACATTTAACTGCACTATTGTTTCTTTTGTAGCATCCATTGCTCTTTAGTTTGACTAAAAATTTCAAGTGTTTTCACTGAAAGTTTTTCAAAATGGTACATACACAAAAAGAAATTCATGTTTCAATGGACTGGAATTTTCCAAGATATCAGTCCTTTGATCACAAAACTATTTGACTGTTGCCATCACTACTGGCAACAGAAGTCAATTTCTGTGCTCCAGTTAGCTTTTCTGCTAATCAGCTGCAGAAATCTCTTGAAACTATGTTGTTTAAATGCTCATTTAAATCTCTGACTGTCCCTAAATGATGGCATAATTTTTCCCATTCCTTCTGAAAGACAATTCAACAATTTGGTACTAAGAATGGTTACACTGCAGTGCACATTCTCTTGATTTGTCCGAGTACTTTAAAAGACATTATAATGGCTTTCCCACATTAGCATTTGTGATGCAAGATCCATGATTATCCCTCATTTGCCCGACAATGACAGTCACTGTGATGATGCTATGAATAAGCCACCGAAGCTTTCACTCCACTGTGCATCTCCAACACAGAAAGGATTTGGGAAGAGTACAAATTGGGTATTTATATAGCAAAAAGCTACAGATATATTTTTAGCACACTAAAGTGTCAATATATCTGTATTACACCATCTGGAGAGGATTTTCAGGTAGTTTTAATTACTTCCAAGCTAATCTTTGAAGAAGACAGAAATACAAACTTATCACCTTGAGAAGATGTCTTAACCAAAGGTCACTCTGAGTCAAGTTGACACATTTTTAAAAGTTTCACTATATTTTTCTGAGTTTGTCACATCCTTATCATGTTTATTTTCTTTAAAAGCATTTCTGTCTGGATATCTTTAGAAATATCTTCATGGGGGAAAAAATAGTTAATTGTACTGTCCACAGTCAAGGGGAAAAAGGGATACAAAAGAAGAAAATTTTCAGCAGTCACAAGAACCCCAAAAAAGTGGGGAAAAAAATTTACAGTAGTTTTAAGAGAGTAAGAACTGGCAGAAGTTACAGTGATTAATTATAGTTTCTCAACAATACTAACCACAACATCCTTTTGCCTGTAGGAACAAACACAGAAGCTGTAACTGAAATATTCACCTTTGAACCAGTGCTGAAACTGAAATTGACAGAGCATGTCCACTAGCTTGACAAGTTTGCTTGCAGGAGGAAAAGTTCTCCCTAAGACTCTTTGAGGTCCTATTTCATGATACAAAAGGATGAAGAACTTGTTCATACCCCTATTAGAGTTGCTTGAGATTATAAATAAAAAGCCAACTGTTTTGCTGAAGTGTGAGTCCCAAGTTCATGCCAGTTAACATATAAATCAATTATGGAACCACAGATCAGTGAAAAATGAATGGAAGATAAAAGCCTAAATCCTTCTAACCAAATGGGGTGTTCCACAGATTCCTTAACCTACCAAACAACATATCATCTCAGTATAGGAAAAGATATGTCTTTTTCAATTACTGTCTTCCATGTCCGTATAATTATTCACACTTGTCTTGAAGAAGACGTTTTGTAGAAATCTGCATCATATTCTACTTTACAATTGATTATATAACAATTTATAATTTATGAAAGAATTATGTATCATGTTAAATGGCTTTATCAAAGATTGCTTCAACTCCATTACATGCAAATAAAAAATGGTTTGGTTGCTTAACTCACTCTGTTGAAGCTTTCTGCGCTAACTTAACTGAAATCTCATTTCTAGAATTAAGGACTAGTGTGAAGTAGGAGGGTCATGGAATGACAAAGATTCACAAGAAAAAATTAGAAGTTTGAGCACAGGAATTATAATATTTACCACATGTCAGCTTTCACATTGTATGGCTTTTATTTAATGTCAATCTAAATTTGGTAATGAAAAAAGATTGTTTGAGACAGGACAGGAAGAATCTTTGAGTATGCTGAGTTAACTAGCGAAATTTCCTGTTTTCTTCTACGAAAGGTCAGCTTTGATTTCTGTTTTTCAAAATGTATAGCTCTGTAATTTGGAAGGGTCTTGCCGGGTTTGACCTCTGAAATCACTCAGAGAGTCCTGCCTATTTCCTCTGTGTTCCTGTCACATATTAATTTTAGTGCAACTACACATCCTGTACAGTATGTTTTATAGAAATGTATTAAGACTGAATCCTGAGAGTCTAAAAGGGACAGAAATATGCTCATAGCTTACAGACAGATCTATTAATACAAGCTGAGAGTATACAGAAAAGGACTAAATTAACATAAGCAAGATAAAACAACTGTTACAAACAGGTGGCTGAACCAATTGCATTTTCAGTAATTCACCTGCAGTTCTGAAGGGTGTAGAGAACCCTTTTTTAAATCACAGTCAAGACTCAGAGAAGGCAAATATTCACCTGATTCTCAGATATGTCAGCTCAATCAGCCAGGCAGCTTCTCACTATCAGAGGAAAAGCTGGAGTATTGCTAACCAAAGCTAGAAAAACTCTAAAGATGTAACTGCTGTGAAGGCACAAACTCTGAGCTCTGTTTTGACACCCTCTCTGTAATGTATCTTCATGTTCTTCAGTCTGAGGCTACTTAATATGCAGAGCTGCTCTGTAATTTGCCTGTAGCTCAAACTGTCTGATGGCATTAGCTGACCATTTTACCTTCCAGAGTAGTATTCCTTTTTCTCCCTTTGGCATCACCTATGGCTTTTGTCTCTGCACACGAACAGAAAATCTGCCAGACTGGTCATATCTTTTCTCTCACTTCACCATGAGGCCCAAGCAAGAGGCAGAAACATAGAGAGCTACTGAGATGGACATCTCACAAAGGCCTGGGCTCCCCGAGTTCCATAAGCCTGCAGATATTTGAAAACATTCATCCTGTGCTTTCTACTCACTCTCCTGTAGGCATTCACAGTCTGGGAGGATGTGTGAGGTCCTTTTGGCATCAATCCCACCTTTTGGAGAATATCCAACATTCTTTGCATCTGAATGAGAAAAAAGTTGAACTGTATAGATGAGTCTTGGACAATCACCTGAGGAGAAAAGTCTAGATTACTGTGCTCCTATATTTGCATGTATGTAAACTACACAGCTAAAAAGAAAATTAATGTCACTAAAGATCTCATTTTGAACATAGAACTTAGGTAGAAACTTGATCCCACCAAAATCAGCAGTTAACTTTTGTGGGTTTTTTGTTGGTTTTTTTTTTTTTAAATTTAATAAGTCTATTGTTTCACTGTCAGATTTGAAAGCCTTGTAGCCTAGGTATGGATGCACACCTGACTCGTGTGTTTCCTGAGGAGCAGTGTTTCATTTGCACAAATCTCATATGCATTGCAAGTTACAGTCTTTAAAGTTGTTTTAATATTCTGTTACAATCCAAATCTGTGCTTCATAGGTAAATCCAGTGCATGAGCAGAGTAGCTCCCATTTTGATCTGTAAATCAGTCACATGTTTCCTTAAAAGCAGGGCAGGCAGGTTAAAGGGAAAGAACTTTCGGTCTTGGTAATAAGCCTAACATTGCCCTCTTATGATTTGAACATCCAAATAATAAAATTAATATAAACAAATAATAAATTTATGTAAAACAAATAATCCGAACAATAAATTAACATAATGCATGTATCATTAGTCATCAAGTTATCCACAAATTCTCTTATCAGACATCAATACTAAAAGCATAAAATAGGTTAAAAAAAAGGCTACATTTTTGTTGGTCAATGAAAAATAAGTCTTTAAAAATGAGTTAATCAAAATTAATACAAGGAAGAACATTTATACTGTGCAGGTGACTGTGCACTAGAACAGATTGCCCGGAGAAGTTGTGAAGTCTGATTCTGAAAGAGTCTGGTTCTGAGTGTTTCAATTTTTAGGATTTTAAATGTCTTCATTTTTTGCCATTCTCTAATTTTTCCAGGTGAGATCTGACACCTGTCTGCTCCATTGCTTGGCTCTTTCCATTGCCCTCTCAGAGTTAATCAGAAACAGTAGCGTGTGCTTCTCTCAGACACTGTCCTTTGGCTTTGTGTAAAGATATATTACTTAGATATGAATTCTGCCATTTTCCATCAAACGTCAACAGCTACCAAAGTCAGAAATTGCCTTGTATTAAAATACTAAATGCATATCTAACAAGACCAAATTTTAAGACAGTATGTAGATGCAGCAACATAAGCTAACATATTGATGATATCAGGCAATCAGCATAGCTGCTAAGTGATTGGCAATAGGTTCTAAATACTTAACTTCTCCTGGGATGTTTTAAATCTGGTAGCACCTAATTTCCCTACCCACAGGGCTTTTGACTGATGACCTGGTTAGTTGTCTGTTTTCCTTTCCTCTAATTTCTTTCTTCCTTCCTTTGAACCTGATGCTCTTGCTTCTTTCCAGTGATAAGGGAGCTTGGCTCCTGCCCAGACTTCTAGTTGCTCACCTGTCTATCTTGAAAAATATAATAACTGCAGCTTGAAAGCTGAATTTCAACTATTCTCAGGGAGAATACATAGTTGGAGAAAGAAGACTGATGGAAAGACAGATGGGTGAAGGAAAATGACTCATCATGCAGTAAGAATGCTCAAAGAGAAGGTACAAATCTTGTGAGGCAGCCCTCACCACACAGAAATTTCTGAGGCAAGGATAACAGGGAGTCACAGCTCATGTAACTTGCAAGTATGGCTAAGGCGGGGACTTAAGGGATAGGGACAAGAGCAATCTGCTAAAAGTCAGTAGCAATAATGGATTCAGATGAGTCCCTGTAAAGTTCCCTTTTCTAAATATTACTGCAGCAGACAGGTCCCTCCCTCTTCTCAAGCAGCTTTGACTCCATAGGTCCTTGGATATATTCCAACCCTAAATCCAGACTCAGGCACACAGTATAAATGGTGATTCTTACGCTCGAAAGTAGTGTTTAATCTGTTCTGATGGAGTCATCTTTTCTAGCCTCAGAAAACTTCCGAATTTCAATGTCCAATTTCGACTGTGTTTCCTCAAAGGCTGCCTTCCATCACACACCTGCTCAGTCTTCCAACAGCAGGAACTTCCAAGAGCTGTAAACAAAAACTAGCCTATGATGAGTTCGGTGTCTGGAGGAGATTATTAATTGCATTAGAAACACTTTCAGGTTATAGATCAGGTACCTGCAAGTAAGAAAATACATATATAGCTGTAACTAAAGTTCCTTGTCATGACGGCCTTTTTTCCCAGTCCAAGAATACTTAAGCAACATACATGAAATCTTTTCATGCCTTTTCTTCTGAACATTATTTATTGGTTGAGTTGACAGTCTTTAGGAACCCTCAAAGTAAAGCTCCAGATAAATTCTCATTTTCCAATATCATGGAGTCCCTTGTTTCTCAGCCAAATATGACACAGATTATGGAGGAAATCAGCAGAGAATCTGGTATCGAAATAGAAAACACTTGGCATATATATACACCTATGCCTGAATTTATGATTTGGAATTAATTTATCCATTTGCTACCTTAATATTTCTTTTTATAAAGCTAAACTGTTGTTTTCAATGCTTGCTCAGGAAATATCTTGTTAAACAAAAATGGCTACACCTTGAAAATTTGTGAGAAAAATATCCATGTATTGCAGAGAACACAAGAAAACTACGACAAACTTCTGTAACAGAAAGTTCCAGTTTTGTCTGTATATGAGAAGCAGTATGATAAGTATTTAATGTGTACTGCTATATGAATGGGAGCTTAGCAGCAAGCATTTGAGAGAACTATCCCTCTCATGGCTTGCCTTGTTTCTAAACTCAAAGCAGGTGTTTTTGAATCCTCCCTGTATGCTTATGTAAATGTTGTAAAAAATAAAAAGGGGGGAAAAAAGAGAGGGAAAAGAAATAAAAATGCAAATGGAAATGCAAATTGTTGTCTTTTCTCTGTTTTTAATCTCCACTACTGAAGGGGCATCACTTGCAGTAATAAACATGGCCAGGCATCAATATTTTCTGATTAGGATACAAGAAACTTCTGAAGTTAGCACAGGGTACTTTTTGGAAGGAATGGATGCCATCTTTTCTTTTTGTTTAGTCCATGGCTTGACAAGTCAAAGTTGGTGCAGAAGAGGACTTGAAGTAGCAGACGTATACTTAACAATCAGAACTGAAAAATGCAGTCTGGAAGAGAATGGAAAGATTCATTTTCTCCTGGGGAACAGAAGGACTCGGGGCACTTGTTCTTCTGACAAAAAATTATGCAGACATCAATCCCCAGGGGTCTGAATGCTTCCTGAAAGACAGAAGGCTTCTATCACCACAGCTCATTTCCATCATAACTGAAACTATTTCAAGTGGTTCCTTCCAACATTTTTTCATAATGTCTCTCACAGCATGGAGAAATAATGCAGAAACTAATGTTCAGTAATTTACTGTGATTCATTCACTTAAATATGCTAGATCTCTTTGTGGATTGTCTGCTGCCTACTGCCCTTGGAGGGAAAGCATTCCTCTGTACATATGTGCTTAGATTTTTGGGGATTAACTGAGGACATGTGTTCATCCTACACAGTGGGTTGGGGTTTTTTTCTATATTTCACACAAATAACCTCTTATATATCATGTAAAAATATATTAAATTGAACAGCTCTTGAGGTACTTGAATGTCTTAGAGCTGGGATCACACCAGGGCTTAGTACCTCATTGTCATTGTTCAGTCTGAAACTGTGAACCTCCTCTACCTGTTAATCACCTATTTTTGATCAATTATGTCCCACCACCTGCCTGCAGGTCTGCCTTTGGTCACATTGGAATCACTGAGGTCCCAGGCTATCAAACAGGGATTTGTGTGGCATGGCAGAGGACCTTAGGAGCCCAATCAAAGCTGGAACTTCTAATAAGACTCCCTGAAGTCTGTGCAAAAGAAGTTTAAATGCATGGAGCTCAAGATTCACCTCAAGGCTGCTCTGGGCCAGCCTAACTGCTATGGGATGTTAACTTTCATGGCATTGTTCTCCAGCAGCAAAGATCTGCTTTGCTCATGGAAATAAACTGCAAATATAGGTTTGTCAAGAACCTTCTTACTATAGATTTTTAACCTGTCATTTTGTTCCATCGCTATGCCATGACGCTTGTACTTCAGTAACAAATCTTTTCAATGAAAAAAACCCCAAATCATTTGTGTTTAATCACATCTCTGGCTGTCTTAAAATACAGAGTTCTATGTTGTCATTTCCACATATTCTGCAGCACACCATTGCAGTTTCCATTTCAACACCTTTGATTTTTCTCCTGCATTGAGTATTTGGAGAATCATGCTTCACAGATATAATATATTTCTTGTGTTAGAGAGAAAGAAAGAAATAAAAAGTAGTATTTATTCTCCTCATTCTGACAGTTTAAGAGTATAAACCACATTAAATATGGTTATAAAATTCTTCATTTGAAGTTCACTAGAAAGGTATTAATAGAAAAGAAGAATTTTAATAGATACATAAGAGATGTAACACATTCTTAGGGTTTTCGTATTGTACAGAACAGGATAGACTGTTACATGAGAACTATAGCTGCAATCTATTCCATAAGATAATCTTTAATAATTGTGGTGCTACCAGCATACCTTATAATATTTTTATGTGGCTATTGTTACTATAGTTCAATTGACTAGAAAGAAGTGAAAGACTCAATACAGTATCTATATTTGCTAATATAGAAGCTATGTTAGCTTTTATACTGCATTTGGTTACAGGCTCTTATTTTCTTGCTCATCTTGGAGCTGACCAATAGTAAAATACAAAATTAAATAGTTACAAAAAGAAATCTTGAAAATGTAGTTTATAGGAACTAATATGCAGTGTTCACAACCTGTCATTAAAATCCAATACATCAAGTAGATCACTGTCATGAAATCATGCTCAATGTACCTATACAGAACAGAGTACACCTTGCAGAATTAATTATGCTTTTGCTAAGGTCATTTAGTTTGTGAAGTTTACGTACTAATTCCCTTTCAGCCTTCGTGACACAATTTTGTCTTCACTTCACAGACTTGGTTTTTCTAGTTTAGAATTTCCATTTTTGGAAGAATGAGAAAAAAGAGATCAGAGCAAAATTCTACACCAGTCAATGCAGGGATAGAGGTTTATCCAGAAGTTCAGCAAGTGAAGATGAAAGAGATCCCCATAACTTGTCTCATGGAAATTACTCTCTGAGAACTCACTGACTGCTACACAAAAATATTTGTGGGAAGTTTTTTTCTTAATTTCTGATATGCGTGCCTGGGTTTGCACCCTTATTTTCATCCAAATTTGCAGTATTTTTATATTCAAAGCAAAACAGATTAATTAAAAAATGCATACATACATACATACAAAATCCTCCCAAAGCTTTGCCTAATTTGAAGTCCAAATGATATATTTTCCCACTCATCTTATACTATGTCCACCATACTTCTAAATGAATTGAAAGCAGCAGATTCCTAAAAGCAAGTAAGTTAAAAAATTATAAAATTTTTGTCTAGGTTTGTCGCAGCATTCTTCAACACTTCCTTTCCATCTAGACACTTACCTCATCATGCAAGGGTACATATGTACTATATATTGCTTCCTCAGACAGCTATTATCACACTATTTTTAGCTTTAGGTTTTACTCTAGTTGGAGATAGATTCCTTTTCTCTTACCTAGAATTGCAGGCATTAAGTGCAAGATTATCATGACTCTGTATCAGATCTAGAAAGGAAACATAGTCCCTAAGAAACACGACAGTTGTGCTGTGACCTGGAATCAAACACAGCCTTCATATATTAAACTAGTCATCAGAGCAGCAGGAGTGACTTTCTATTCTCGAAAGAAGACACCTTTCCACAAAATGTGCCTTTACTAAGGGTGAGTCTGAATGTTGGGTTCATATTATATACTGGATTATATACCAGGCAGTATAACATCCTCTTCAGCAGAGAAAACAATTTAGCCTGCAGATCTCAGAGAGCTGCCATCAAAAACCCATGTGTCTAATATACAGAATTAAGAGGGAGGTCTTATAAGTGGCCTACAGAGAGAGTGCTGCTCCTGCTGCAGCTTACAAAGTCAAAATGGGAGTTTTTCTGAAGCATCATGTCATCTGGAACTAGCTGTCACAGAGCCCAGAGAGGGAGAAAGCAAAGCGCTGTTGATGGAGAGTAGCAAGGAAAAGGAGCCAAGTGCTTGTTTTCAAAAGGAAGAAATTGTCAGACTGCCAGGACAAGTCCTCTGTCATCTCAAATGGAAAAACTGCAACAGTGCAGCAGGTGAGTGTTGGGGGTGCTGCTACTACAATCCTGACCTTCTGTTTGCCCTGAAGACCCACACACAAAGGATATGACCATCACCTGAAGACTCACACGTAACTCCAGTAGTGTGCAATGCACAGGGCCCACACAGCTTTTTTTATTATTAATATGGGCTGATGTGGTTCAGTTCTTCTGTTGCTCCTTTTTCTGCATACCAGTATTTCTTACCTGAACACAAATCTTTTCATAATGTAATGAATACTTTTATTCACTCCTCTTGTCAGCCTGACCCCAGTTCCCATCAGAAATGCCATGCCCCTTCTCAGTGAGTTTTTTTAATTAATAGGCTCTACAGAGGTGTTTGCTTTGCCTGCCCTTAGAAAAATACCCACAGACAGAATTAGCTGTAATTTATATTAGAAATATGAATATAACTAACATGTGTGAATAAAACACATAAAACTGCCCAAAATGCTACTAGTCAAAAACTATATTTAAGAAGGTGATGGCCATCAGGATTATACAGTAACTAAGAAAACTCAGACAGAATTTTGAAAAATATAAAAGAAGGATGAAAATTTGTAATAATTAAGTATTGCAGTTTGTTATGTATCTGATACTGATGCTAAATTTCAGATATATTCATCCCGTGTTACAAGGAAATTTTTTATTTTCACCATTTCTTAGTATTTTACAGCAAAAGCATTTTGGGCCCAATTTTGGGCATGATCCCTGGGGGTAATCTTGGTATGATATGTAATAACTATGTGAAATCAGAGAGAGACCAGACATTTATAAGTGCTTTTATAACTTAATAAGTGCTGACTCTGATGGTTTTTAATGTGGCTTTGGGTACACAACAGGCTTTCAAATACATCTGTAAGAGAAAAAAGTGATGAAAACTTTAGATATAAAATGGAATTACCTATGACTTAAAAACATAGGTAAAAAAGAAAGAGATTCAGTATTGGAATTAGCAAGTTTTCTGCTGTGTAAGAGTTAAAATACTCATACATTTACCTTTGGAAAAAATCTTTCTTCACCTTTACCATGGCGTTCAGGAACTATCAGGTGGAAAAAAATTCTGGGGTCATCAGACAACTACTGAAGGTTCAGCATCTTCAGTCTTACCAACAGACATACACTTTGTCTGAAAATCCACTACAGCAGCCAAATGACTGTGCATTTTTTTCTTCAAAACCAAATTTTGCCTGTACTGTTCCAGCATGCAGTAATCATAAGTCCCAAGGAGGGTATCATACTCCATTCAGAAACAGCTATACGCCAGGGACATTTCTACCTTGGAAATTTCTACCCATAGAAATGGGATGCTTCCAATAAGTTATTGGCTTCTTTTCAGCATCTCTCTGCTACTGACTTTGTATTTGTTTTTTTGGAATCTGAGCATCTTCTAAACTATTTTATTTACGGGGTTTTTTCTGTATTAGATTTTAAACCATTGTGTAGAACAGTCAAGTCAATCTAAGCACAGAGGGCTTGTGTAAGAAACAATTTCTGGCTTATGTAACCAGTTGTGTCCCTTGGAGCCATTGGACCGTAAATAGCACACAGTCACTGACATAATCAATCAGATGTGCTTTACCACATGTTTGTTTGTACTGTTGAAAATCAAACTATCATGTGGTGTTCATTTTATATCTATAAGGTCCAAACATTCATTGGTTTTAAGTCATGGTAGTCCTTGATTCTATATATATATCTAAAAATATAATTGTAAATATGTTACTGTGTTACATATAATTTTATATCATAATTATTTATTGTATTATATTTTATTACATGCATAACATTTCTGTAAAGAATTTGCCTCCCCATCAATGCAGCACCCATGGACTTTAGATACATTTTTGAGTTCTGATTCCTGGTGCAGATAAAGAAAACAAACCAGTACCACATTCAATGGTTAAACATGCAGGGGAAAAACTGACACAAACACAAAATTTTAATAAGTTTTTTTTTTTGTAATCTCCTATTTTGAATGTCTCAGTTTAAAGTATGGCTCTAAGGGTACTTCTTAGTTAAAACTTCTATTTTTAAGACAGTGTAATGTAAATCAACAGACTGTTGCTAATTTTATTAGCAATCTTCAAGAACTTGAAGTGGCAGGTTGTCAGAGCCTAGTGCAATCAGGTATTTGGGGCTCTGTTTTTCAAAGCTCTATAAGTTCACTCGTAATAGTATGAAAAATTATTTTTAAGAGATGATAATACAAAACAGTGAAAGGAAAAAAAATGTCATTTTCTGCAATGGTGATAAACTTGAATTTAGATCCCCCAGTAAGGAAGACACGCATTTATTTACATAAATGATAAGCCTTACTTTAAGGTAGATCTGATTGTGCAAGTAACATTCGCACTGCATTGAGACAGAGGGTTTTCTTGGACCTGAAGGAAGATACAGGGCTTCCCTTGCAGATTTTGGTCCCTTATGAGAATATAAAACTAAATTTTGCAGTTCTCTGTGGCCTCTTGTTTGGGATTACATTTGTGTATGGAAGCAAAGGAAACAGATTTGGTAGCCAAGACATTAATGTAAAATTAATACAACTCTGCTACAAAACTCCTGAGGTTGGTGTGTGGGGTAAATTTAACATTAAAGAGAACTTAGAAGAGAAAAATGAGGCAAATCCACATGCAAGTTGACCATTAAGAATTTCTTCAGCTTAATGGGGCTGTTCTTTCAAATCTGATCTGTTTTACAGAAAACTCAAAATAATTAATTATACCCTCTGAGGCGAATTCACCCTTCAAGTAGAAAAAACAAAGATGCTGAGAGCCTCATGAAACTAAATGCAGTGTGGATCACCTCTTGTGTGAAGCAAACAGAAAGAAGAGCATCACTCAATTAAGTCACAGACTGGAGCATCATGAGCTACCTGGCACCAAATGCTGCACTGGGAATCCTCAGAGATCCCTCTTGTGTTTAGCTCACAGTTTAAATACAACATCCTGCAGCATTTGAAAGAGCGAGGATTTCATTAACCCTCCTCAAGGATTTAGTGCTATCTTATTTACTTTTTTAAAAGAAAATTGTGGCTTGGGATTACTTCTGCATTTCGAATTCAGCTTAAACACTAAGGGGGGTGTTCTTCCAATTAAACACAACTGATATGTATTCGCAGCTATGTTTTCTGGCAGAGCTGGAAATCTGAGAGTCTAGAAATGCCTGCCAGGCTAGGAAAGCAAAAGTAAGAAATACTGCCACATTCCTTCCAACATAATTCAGTAGCCTGACGCTCAGTTAGGTGCGACTGGTTATTTGCTATCATCACTTTGCTTTATCTCCAAGCTTCGAAGCTTGTGGAAACAAGCAAAGAAAACGTGGAAATGCTGCCCGAAACTCTGAGGCATTGCAAGATGTGCCTGCGCTCAGCACAGCTCTCCCCTGCTGCTGCTCACGTTGGTACGTAAGGGGAGAGAAATCAATCAGGCAATTATACTTACAGCTATGCATTCTTGATAAAAAAAATCACCGTGCTCTTGGGGGCAACAGATGGCACAGAAACTTCGATACGTGTGTCTGGACTCAACAGCTCAATATTAATTTATAACTCTATTTATTACCCATTGGGGTTGGTTGGTTTGTTTATTTATTTCATCCCTTTTTTAAAAATTATGCACTACTCTCACATCGCTCTGGAAACTAGGCTATCACCTTAGCTTTATCCCACATAAAAAAGCAGAAATGACTAATTTATTTTACACTTCAGCATTCAAAAGATGCAGAAGCTGATGTGGCACCTTACAGATCCCACAACCAGAAAAAATTAAATAAAACAGAAGGGGAACACTTGCATACTACCTTTTTTTTGTGTAAGGAAAGGGTTCCTTGTTCCCTGCTCCTTGCTAGGGGACCAGGCAAAGGAACAAATATGAGCTGAGCAAAGCATTTCCAACAGCACCTGCCTGGGGAGGGACACCAGCAGTGTCTGCATATTCCAAGACTCATTTTATCATGGCTTTTTCCACAGTGATACTAGAAGGATCACCAGAAATCTGAACTTTGGCAGTCACCTCACATCCCAGCGCTTTGGGCTGTGTGGCTTCCAAAATACACTTTAAAGCAGACATTCCTGTCTCATGTAGAAGTCTAGGTGAAAAAACCCCATATTTAAGAGGAAGAGTTCTTATTTTTAAAGACATTTCTTAGCATTTTTCACCATCTACAGTGAAAGGATTCTTTCAGAGCTTTAGTCTTTGTTCTCTGTGAACAGAATATTACTACTGCTAAAAGCATACATTAATTATATATTATTAGATATTAATATATTTATTATACAGATATAATAACCACTGTTACAGTGAAGCAGAGATGTATCTATAGATAAAATTATGTAAAGCAGCTTTATTTATGTTTATTTATTTCTGAGGTATAGTCGTCTATTGAGTAAAATTCTTGAGGAGTCATTTTTCACATTAGGACAAAAATTTTGCAAGCTACCAGGGTTTAAGGAGTTTTATTCTCTTTCAGAAACGGAGGGGAAAAAAATGTTTTTTCTTTTTAGTCTCTAAAAAGAAAAAGTGCTTCTGCCTAAAATGTTTCTGTGCTTTACCTGACCTGAGTTTCTGATGGAGGATCCATCTCTTTCATTCAGTTCATCGTTAGCTTTCCTAAAACTCGATGTCCAGGCTTGATTATGAGCTACTCTACTCTCCACAAATGATATTTACAAGTGTTTAGGCTTCTTCCAATTATTCTGTGTATAATCCCTGACAGCAGTATAGATTTTTTACAACCAAATTGGTGAAATTGTGGCCCTTTATATACCTCAATATTTTTTTTCCATGGAATAACACGTTCAAAAAATAGCTGAGATTACGAAGGAAGAAAAAGTAATGCTTCTGCACTTCTGTTTTACTGATGAGGAAATTTTCAGAGAGAACGTATAAATCAGAGTAAATTTTTAAGTACTTTCTTTCAGTTATTAAATACTTGAAGGTTACAAAGAAGCTGTTAGGTCCACGGGATTAATATAAATAATTATACATATATAAATCAGGTTTGTTTTTTTTTTTTTTTCCACAAAGAAGCTTGATATATTAAGCAGTATAACAATCTTCATTTAAGTTTTTATCAATATTTGCAATAACCTGGCCAGCCTGTCTGCTAGTTGCTCCTTGCATGTTACACAGTACAGGAAGCTGTAC
Source organism: Origma solitaria (assembly GCA_013397895.1). Taxonomy (NCBI): domain Eukaryota; kingdom Metazoa; phylum Chordata; class Aves; order Passeriformes; family Acanthizidae; genus Origma; species Origma solitaria. The sequence goes on along the minus strand of VZRL01001565.1, from coordinate 522,500 downwards.
ATCCCTGCAAATGGTAAAATATATTTTAACATGAAACACAACTTTAATTTGGAAAAAAACCACACCATATATCCTACATAATGTATTTTGAATATTTGGAAAATTTTTATTATTATTTCACCATCACCTTTGTACATTTTACATTAAATACAAGCAGATGTGATCTAAAATCATCTTCTACAGCATTTTTTTTGCTTTTGTTAATGTTCAAAAGACATAATTATAGAAAGTTTTGAACTGCTAATGACTCCATCCAACACTAGCTACAGACAGGATGGAGCACAGTTACTGAAATGTCATACTGACAGATTTCAGTTGTGCTTTCTTCTAATGTGTCAAAATCATTATTTCTGTTCTGCATTAGAACTCAAGTGGATAAACGATTGTAAATGTACTTACGGAAGCTGATGCTTATTTCAAAATCATGCCTTCCTTTCACAAACCCATGTGAAAGTTCAGGATAGTGCCTCATTATTTTTTTCAGGATCTTTTAATTAAATTTCCTGTTATATAGTTGTATTAGTCTAAAGGAGTTGTTTCCCAAGCCTCTGACAGAATATCCAACAGCTCAAACCTGAAAAGTGTTATTGGCATCATTGATTGTTGAAAATATGTACCCATGAGTAAATACTGCTAACAACACTCAGCAGCTGTTAGCATTTAAACATGCCAATTAACTTTTCATTAGGGTAAATTACTCATAGAGCTCTGCCATGTTGTGCCTAACCTCCTACAGATCCAGGTCAGCAATTTTAAGGCAAGTGAGGTATCTCCACTCTTCTGCTGTCATTTTTCTGCATAGAAGGGTTAACCCGATGGATACCCGTCAAGACTCAAAAACAAAATGAAAATATCTTCTTTCTTCTCGCTTATGCAATTGTACATCCACCAACCAACTGTGTCTACTCTCTTGCTCCTTGTTTTTTTACTTTTGCTTGTCAGCTTGCTCTGAGATTTCTTGCCTCAGTAGTGTTGCCCAACCACAACTGGAGTGGCAATTGCTGCTCGGAAACTGTGGTTCTCATTTGAATATATCCAAGAAATAATGTCAGCTAGCAAGGGGCTGTTCAGCTGCTGCTTCAGTATCTGAGACAAAACCCTGAAATACGGGTGCGAAATCAGGATGTGGCATATGAAATAAGCATATATAAGTTATATAAACATAGTGGTCTAGAGGCAGAAGAGATTCACAGGCTGGTCTGGTTCTGGGTAGCATTACCTTAGTGAAGCCCTGTTTTGACCTAAACAACCAAAATTTCACCCAAACATTGTAGAAATCCTTTACACTTTTCTGGGTGCTTTAGTTATATTTTACTCATAATGAAACACTGATTATTGCTTCTATTTCATGGCCAAGGCACAGATCTGTGCTGCTGGAACAAAATCCATCACCTGGGATTTGTGCTGAAAATTTGGTGGTCAGCAAAAAACAGAAACATATCAATGTTTTCACTTCTTCCCAAGTAGAGCACTAACTTCTGCACAGATTTATGAATAAAGAAATTTCATTGCACAGATTGTGGAACAAACAGTAGTGATATTAGGGCTGGTTTGCAAAAAATAAATTAGATAATAGAGGAATAAGAGTGCAAACAGTGGCTTCCATTGATGCTGTGCCTGTGCCTGACTTTTTTAACAGGTGTGGCAGGATTTTTTCATTCCCTGGTGTGAGTGACAGTGACACTCAGAGGGGGCACAGGAGGTGTGATATGACTCACTATTGAGAGTCCTTTGCACTAGCAGAACACAGGGCCTCCAGAAATTAGTAGCAGGGTCCTTATTTCAGAAATTAATCAAAATAGTGCATCTTAGGTTTCTAAATATCAGGGGATGAGGTTCACAAAGCCCTACTCGAGGCACTACATGAGGTCCAGGTCAGTTTGATTAATTTTAATCCCTACTGTAGGGCATATAATTGCTTGCAAATGACCTCAGAGATGGTTTCATGGCTTTCTGTGAATAATGAAAATAAGTAAACACAAAGAAATGAAGGTTGACAGTGGAGGATGGAAGCTGTTTAATTTTAATAACTTTTTGAGGATGGAGTCATATTCTTGCCCCAAATGCACTCTTATCTCATATGCAGAGCATCAAGGTCTCTAAAAGAGAAACCTGCTACTTTTCAAGAACTAAAATAACTTCTAACTTGTATAATAATAATAACCAGCCTGCACCAGAGGAAGCCAGTGAGGTTTTACTGCAAGATTTTAAATGTTTCAAAGTGAAGTCAAGCACAAGCCACAAGGTGCCGCTATTCTGCCAAATAAAGAACATTTGCCGCATTTTACTTGCCCAATGAATTTAGGACAACAGGAAAAGTTGCGGTGATAACCCTGGAGGAGCTGAGGAATGGTTTTGCATCCCGATGCCTCTGCTTGAGGAATTACGAGGTGTATTGCGACTGCTTCGCTGCAGTCAGGCCCATTAAAATGAGGAGTGAAATTCTGCATGAACAGCGACAGAAGGGAGTAAAACACAGAGGCAGAATCAGACAAGCTCCGAACAACTCTTTCCACTCTATCACCTCACAAAATTCTGATCAGATGCTTTAGTCTGTGGTTTAATTAGTGCGTACCATATTTAGACAGGCTCTTAACATTTTGAGGTTGATCCCCCCAAGATCATGATGATCCACCTGCTCTGGTGCTATGCACAGACTTCTTAATTTAATATCTGCCTCATTCCTGAGCTACAAATGCCTTCTGGCAGCCTTGTTCTTCTGTACCTGGGGCAAATACGAGGTTAAGTAGTAAATGGCTCTTCCCAAGAAAAACTGGTCTGCACTGATTGAGTAAATCCATAACGAATTGGCTTTGGCAGAGATTAGCTCTCGTTGATCAATAGAAATCATTTATTCAATTCCTTTGTAACCAAAGCTGCAAGCACCTTGTTAAAGAAATTATAATGCTTTTGCAGTTGCTTCTTGCAGTAACCGCAAAATGGTGGAGTGCTTCCTCATTTGTATACTGAATTTGTAATAGCTTGCAGTGACAATTTTCAAGAATAACAGATTCTCCTTGTTTTTAATAGCTAGGAGAACATAACTTGCTGAGGAGAAATTAATTACTTTTCTATAAACTGCTGTAAAAACTTGACAAATAGAAGATAGTCCTATTTCAGCTCTCTGTAGGATTTATTAATTTCTGTTGTTTACACTTCTCATCTTAGTTCTTGGCTAAGAACTGTAACCTACTTCCCATACGTTTTATTGAGGGTCTAAAATAGGAATAGAAACCAGTCCTCAGCACCTCCTCGTGGCAATTAGGCTCAACAAAAAAAAGACATTTCAAGTAACTTTACTATGAGTAGAACACTGCCATATTTACTTCCAGAATAGCTGCTAGGAAGAAATTGTGGAGTGAAACAGAGTAGGATTAGCTGGGCTAAAGTACACCAAAACAACATATGTAATATTTGGTATTAAAAATTAAGGGATGGCAAACATTAGAATAAGTATTGAAGCATAAAAAGAAAAAATCATTTTAATCTTGCACTTATTCCTGTATAACTATCTTCTTTATAAACTTCCCACCTGTCTGCAAAATTAAGCATAAATACCCTTAAGAGAGATAGTGTTTGTATTCAGTAACAAAAAATCTTTTTGGTATCACCCTAAAAAAATCTGAAAAATTACCCACCCCTCCAAAACTATTAGGCAAATGTTAGAGTAGTATTACTAAAAATAATGCAAGTAACAATAACAACCCATTAAAAATTCTATGGGCGCACCATTTCATCCACTGAAATTAATCAGAGGTGGAAAGACAGTGGCAAAAATGTTATACCCCTGAAGTAAAGTCCTGACTATATTGGCAGATAGAATCAAAATGTCAGTAAGAAAGGGAGGACTGCAGATTATCTATTAGGTTTTTCTTAGTACATAGAGTATGTTATTCACTGGACTTATTAAAGGGTAAGATCTGCCAAAGTGCAAGATTTCATAGTTCTTAGACTCAATAAGAATTCAAAGACTTTCAAGATTCTTTCCTTGCCAATTATTTAATTGAACAGGTTTTCAGACAATGTTAATTTGCTATCATAGAGAATGTCTGCAAGCCTGATTTCATTCTGGATCCATGCTAGCACACTGTAGTCATGATTAAACCTAAGATTAAAGGCATTTAGAACTTAACATAGTTAAATGAAAGCTCAACAAATACCATGAACACATGGAAGCTCATTAGACTGAAGGAAGATCTGTTAATTAAAATTACATATTGCATATTATTCCTTGATGGATTTATACTATCTGGCTCAAGAGTCATAGGCATATTTTTTAAAAAATAGACATGTATTGGATATAAACTTTGAATTGTGGTTATTGTTCTGTGCTGACAGACTGGAAGTCCTTGAACTTATTACACACAATTACACACAAGATAATTACACACAATTTTTGAGCCTCAATTTTGCCTCCTGACAAGACTCCACTTAGCTTAAACCAAAAAGACATCTCAGCATATCCCCTGAATCAAAACTGGACTTCCTGGGAATATAGGGAAAAACCTCTAGAAAGAGACCCCCAAATGCTGCATCTCACTCACATCAGTTTAATTTTGTTTTTCAGTTAAAAGAAAGAAATTACTACAACAAAATTACTAACACTGCACTTCAAATTCATCATCATCGAGATTTGTTACCTCATCTGTTATTTAATTTTTTTGATCAGAAATACCTTATGCACTATCCTTAGAACCCAACTCTTAATTAAAAATCTGCAAAGCAGCATGCAGTCTTCCTGTCCACACTCAACTGTTTTTCTCAAGATACCAGTTTTCTACTAATTAAGAGGAAAACAGTAAAAAACAGGACTGTAGTTCTTCACCTTTTGCCCAAAATTGCACCCAAAGGAATAAGTTTTGCAGCATGTCTGGGAGACTAATAAATTAGATAAATTGGGGAAGAGAATACTTTTTGACAAGGAAGCTCTGGTGGAGCTCCTTTTCCATGTAGGCTGACTTACCAAATTCCTGTCTACACAGCCCCAGTGAATCCAAAGTAAGAGTTCTGCATTTTCTTTCAAAACTCTCTGCTTGTACTGCTCAAATAAAAGTTAGCCAGTCCTTTGCGTGGCAGTACTAACCCAGGGTTCACTAATTACTCTTCCCTTCCTAAGTATCCTTTTAACTTGTTAAGATTCAGAGCAACTGTTTCAGTATCTTTCTCTGTTTCTGTCACCAAAAATTAAAAAAAAAAAATCATGCATCACACAGTACTGATATAAAACATCTAAATGTAACCGCAAAGGAGCCTCTGCAGGCCTCAAAAATCAATTTTGTTGAATACCTGTTGTATTATTTAGATGCCTGGGCAGCATGAAGTCACATTCCAGATATGCTTTGCATCATACCATGAACAAGAACTTTCCTTGAAGCTACAGGCTGCCTGGCAGCAGGGTCCTTCTTTTTTCCTTCAACATGAAACAACAGTTGAAGTAGAAGGAAACCATGGAAAATGACATCAGTATATACAGTAAATAGTAAGAGGACCAACTGATTACCTGTTATGTGTCCCATTGCTTTGTGAAATACTGGAAACAGCTGTCTTCAACACAAATATAAAGTAGATTAAAGTGTTTTCTGACAAGCTGAAGCACTGCAGACAAGAATCGTAAATGTATAAATAAATAGGAAAGGCCATGGTTTAGGGATGTTGTATGACAAGATCGAAGTAGACCAGAGAAGAAACCAGCGAAAAAAAGATATGAGTTTAAGGGTTTGCCCACTTATCAGCCTGGCAAGATAGATATAGATACAGATATATATATATATATATATATAAATAGATAAATATATAGATATATAGGTATATAGCTATATAGCAATATAGCCATATAGCTATATTGATATATAGATGTATAGATGTGTAGATGCATAGATGTATAGATGTATAGATGTATAAATATAGATATATATCGCCACACTGCAGTGATACCCCACAGTCACAGAATAACTAAGATGGCAATGCAGAACCCAGAGGGAGACGAATGACGTCTTACTCCTGCAGAACTGAAAACTAAACAGGAGAAAAAAAAGAAAGAAATGGGAAAAAAAAAGTACTTAACTACCTACATTTTTATTTGAGCAGTAGATATGTCTAGAATAAAGAATTTTCAGCTTATAACAGTAGCTGGATCTATGTTTGAGGATTCATTCACTAACAGAGAAAGTCCTGACAAAAAAAGAGGCGAATATTGTGGATACCTCCCTCCTTTACCTATTTCCAACCCAGTAATCCACACACACGTGTTCAAACAGAGAGTTGATCAGGAGATGAAGAAAAAATTCGAAAACAATAAACTCTTTCTCCCTTATGCCTACTTAAAGCCACACAGTCTTATTAAATGTTACCTCTGGATTAAAAATTGACTTTTTGGTAGAAATGGCAAGATGCCTGCCTGCTATTTTTTTAAGTCATGGGAACTCCAGTGTAACCTCTCCAGTTAAGTACTGAACAAAGACACAGAAATTACTGCGAAATTAAGTCAAACAGAAAGAAGGGGGCGGAGGGGAGAGATTATACAGCTGCATTGATTAGGAATAAAATGAAAAGTTCATCTTTTATAGCACCTGCGCACAAGTTACAACAGCATCACTTAATTTGGAAATGCTGCTGAAATAAAACTGCCATGCTTTCTGGCTATTTATTTTATATAGATCTCAGAGCAATCGCTAAAGTATGATGAGACACTTTATATCACTTTTCCCTTACAAACTTTTCTGCCACGGGATCATAACTACAGCAACACCCAAGGCATCAGTTAACCCATCTGCAGTATCGGGGCAGTACTGCCCTGCATGCTGAGAAAAAAAACATTATTAGAAGCTTAGCTCTGAACAGGGTTTGAGATCAGCTCCACTCAGAGATCCACAGAGCACACCACAACTGATTTTTGCTGCTGTCAAAGGTCTTGAGGTGTCTAGGTGAGGACAATCCTATAGTTCAACACATTTTTGCTAACACAAGCTTCACACAGAAAGTCGGAGCTCTCACCAGTGGAAAAAAATCATAGTAACGTCATGTTATGCTAGATCACATTTTGGGCATAAAAATAACCCAGGTAAAGGCCTCACAGCAAATGAGGAGGATGCCTTTCCATTGCTTTAGGTAACTATTTTAAGGAAAGAAGAGTAAATTCATGAGGTAGCCACTCCCATGCTTTGGAATTGTTCTCTTCAGGAGACAGGCTCTGTATGGATTTCAAAGCTGCACCCATTTGCCTTTGTTCATCTTCCATCTTACTGATTAAAATTTTACCATAAAAATCACTCATCACATCCCCAGACCTGGAATCTCCTTCTGCAGCAGAACCACTATGAGCATTTTGCTGTATCAGGGTTCAAATGCCACATTGGTCCTCTATACCTTTCAACTTTAATTTTGAAATCAGTTTTTAATTTATTTCAAATCAACACAAATCACAACACTGCTGCGGTCATAAACTTAACAAAACACAAAACACTTTAAAAAAATCATGGCATGAAAGGAAATGGGTTAAAACAGAGATTATGCTGGTAGTCAGTCGATTATTTACTGTATAGCAAATGGGAAAGCAGCAGTAAAGATGCAAAGTATCTCTGAAAAAAAAAACTCACCTGAAGAGAATTTGTACACCACGTGCTGATTTTAATCAGAGAGTTAGCTTTAAAACAATTGTAACTTCAAATGTAAAGGCACAGCTTTTTTATTCAGATGGATTTCATAATACAGAATTTTAGCACTCTTAACACTTATAATTAGCTTTTTAGCAAAGGGGCAGAATATGACTTGTGTTTCACTATATAGTAATCAATTAGGAAAACCAGGAGAAATCAACTTTTGCATGATCGTAACTATGTTTTGTATTAATTTGAAAACAGTCCTAACAGTGTAAGGTATTAGAAGATCCATTTCCTTTAGAAACCCATACTATGTGAGAGAAAAGAAACACATTTTGTATTAGATAGTACTTCATTACGTAACACATTGAAAAGTACACCATTGTCCCGAAAAATAAATTATTTCTTCTTCATTTGAAGACCATACCAGAGCCTCACACTCGGTCTTTTTTCTCATTTTCTTTCAAACTGTAAATGTGTCTTTCAATGATGAGTGTTGCAGGATGTTACAAGGAGAAGCTCTTTTTACCTAGAGAGATAAAGCCATGTAGAGCACGAGGAGATCTCTCTGGGAAAAAGAGAGGAATGCAGAGGAGTAAAATGAAATTTCTGCTGTTTACTTTATAATGTCAAACAACTGCTATGTGTTCTTGTGCCGTTTATGTGCAGTCAAAGGCCTAGTAAGTATGAGATGGGAAAATTTTGTTTAGCAAAGTGACTGCTGCAACCCTCACATAATTTACATGGACCAAAATTAAACACGTTACTTCACTGTCCAGTTAGTCTTCTATATGATCTCAGAGATGAGGGGAATAGGACATTTACTGACACCATTTACCAGAGCAGCCTTAATTTGTTTGAAAATAAGTGCTTGTCTTAGATCCCATAAAAACTTCCATCTTCCTCAAATACTCTCCGCTGAGCTGGAATTTATGTAAAGTAAATTTGACTATTAAAAAAGTTGTTAAACACAGCTGTGCTTGGCCCTTTCTTAGCACTCAGAGCAAACACACCACAAATTATTTTCTGTGCTGCATGCAAAAGAATGGCCTGACTCAAAACTTTTTAAAGGGAAGAGAAAGAATAACATTGATTTCTGATGGGCTCTGGCTTAGCTGGGAATCAAGCACGCTCTTGATGCTCAGTAAATTAATATTTGGATACCATGTGTCATCACAGCAGTTTCCAATAAAAAACATTAGATACAAAAATAGAGTCAAAGTGCTTCCCAAATCGTTATTTTACACAATGCGTCAGTTATGCGTCACTGCATTTCATGCTCAGATGATCCTTGAGCTAGCAGACAGTGGAAGTTCATGGAGTGAAAGAGGCTGTCCCCTCCCTTCTCTAGGTCCTTCAAGCAAATGAAAATGCTCCTCCACTGGCTTTCACCATTTAAGGAGCCCATTATGTTTTGGTTTTTTTTAAACGCATATTCCTCAAGGTGCTTCGCCTCAAGCTAAGACGTCTAAAAGCTGTTCTTTCCACTTATATTGCAAGAATTTGCTCTCATATTAGAATCAAATTCTCTAATGTATTTTTCTGACATTCCTCCACTCCTTATTGAAGTTACTGAATATGTGATGCTGTGATTATTTTTTCAATTTCCCACCTTTTCCATACTCAAGTTACCTGAGCATTAAAAATTTCACATTTCACCTGTAAAATGATTCCTTTGCCTGGGCAGCCTCTTCCAATGGTTGATAATCCTTTCAGTGAAGAGCTTTTCCCTAATATCCAAACATAATATCCTAAATCTCCCTGGCACTGCTTGAGGGAGCAGTTGCAAAGCAGGTGTTTGTAGCATAAGGAAACTTCTTTCTTTTTCCCGCCTTTTTTTTCTTCCTTTATTTTTCTTTTCTTTTTTTTTACCTCTTTTTTTTATTTTTTTAAACATATTTATACCATACTATAAACAACCTGATCTGAGGGTGAAACCAGTCCACACCAGATACACCTGGATGCACAAAAAATAAACACAGGTGACAATGTAAGACAGCTCTGAACTGGCAGGACCAGTTAGTGGTCTGGTTGATTGCACTGTGTTAGGCAACATGACAATCCTTCTGAAACTGGGAAAAGAACACAGCCAGGTCCCTTCTTGACTTCAGCAGCTTTTCTGTTTAAATAAACTGAAATTTTAATCCCAGTTTGGGAGCTGTCTCCTCCAGGTTCCTCTTTCAGACACATGTCCCAAAGAAGGCTAGACTTGCTTCTGGAGCAAAAGGGATAAAATTAATCTGAGATTTGAGATGTCAAGAGCATGCTGCTCTCTTCACTTAAGCCTGCTTTCCAACCTGCTTCTGCCCTCTCCCTGAATGTCCTCTTCCCACCCTTTCTGAGAAAGTAAAAGCCAGATGAGAGCCAGTTCAGCAATTCCCTTGCATGAGGCTTGTCAGGTCTGTCCTGTACCAGTGCCAAACACCACAGTCTGACGCTGGATTTTCGGATGCTGAGGAAAAAACGAGCAGCCAGTGTCAACTGCCAGCATTACATCTCTGTTCAACAGCAGGGATTAAGACTGTGGCTGAAAACGAGTCACTAGGATGCTGAGCTGACTGTCCCTCATGTCAATTGGAATGCTAATTACATCTGTCACATCAGCAGGGTGGGATTGCTTTCCTGGAGAGCCTTCCCCCCTAAATGCTGTTGTGCTTCTCAAAGCACAGATGAAGAGGGGAAGCTGATTTGAGCCTATACCCAAAAGATTTGTCTCCCACTCTAGGCCTAGAGACAACTCCTATGGCAAAACTAAAGTCCTGGCAAAAATACAGCCACTAAAAGAACGTGAGCCTGCAGCTTCAGTTGCCCAGCAGTGGACATTTGCTATTTTTCAGGTATAACTTTTCTGGAGAAAGGAAAATGAGCACACCTCACAACTGAAACACTTTGGAGTAGTCGAATGAAGCATCAAAAGCATCCTCTTGGCACCTGTCTTGGAGATACTTACATGCATTAATGAGATCCCATCTCAGTCATTTCTACACTAAACATCCCCAGCTCCTTCCCTGTGTGCTTTCATTTTTGTGACCCTTTGTGCTCTAATGATACACCCCAATAATGTGGATTTTTTCCATGATCTCTAGAGGTATTCCTTTGTCCACCTGAGTGGGTGCCCAAAATCCATGTTGCAGAGGAAGGGAGGAGAAGATTTTGAGGCTGCTGTCCACTTTCTGGTACATGATGGAGGGCATGGAACGAGGGAAGTGGGGGAGCTGCCAGCCAGGATTGTGCTCCACTGGGAAAACTGGAGCACTACTGGTGCTGGCCGTGGGGAGCCTGATGGAGCCAACCAAGAAGTTTTGGTTGGTTTTCTCTCAACACGCTGTGAGAAAAAGCAAGATGTGACTGGAAAAGAGGCCATGCAAAGGTGAGGCAGCCCTTTTCTGGGACAGACATCCTTGTTCTAGGACACAACAAATAAAAGGCAGCATCAGCACAGAAGTGGGTGTGAAGTGTTGGCCAAAGGTTGATCTGTAGCAGGGATGGGACCACACAAGGCCCTTGAAACCCCCAAGACCCTGGACATCCCATCAGCTGCACCAGCTCTTTCCCACCCTCCCTGCCTACCTCACTCCCTCTTACTTTCCTTTTCCTTTCCTTTCTCTTTTCTTTTTTTTCCTTTCTCTTTACTCTTTTCCTTCCTTCCTTCCTCCCTCCCTCCCTCTCTCCCCGCCTTTAATTTCCCTTCCTTCTCTCCTCCCTTTCACTCTACCATTTTAATCCAAATCCCACCTCCGTGCACTCGGAACAGTAGCTCAGGGACTCGCAAAGCGATTTCCACGCCGGATCTGTAGTTTACTAATAAAACTTTGCGATACCATCGTTGTTATCGTTATATTGTTATTGTTATTGTTGCGTTGCTTTGTTGCTGTTGTTGTCAATAATATTACTATTATTATTACTATTGTTATTACTATTATTATTTTACTTTCTCTGGCGGACCTCGGCCGCCCTTCTCTCCCCTCCGGGAGCGCTTCCCGAGCCTCCGTCGCTTCCTTCCCGTGGCGGGGCACGTCACAGCCGGCGCTGCCTGCGCGGCCCCGCCCGCGGCCGCGTTCCGGCGGAGCTCAGGTGGGTGCGGCAGCGGCAGCGCGACCCCGGCCCGGGGCGGCTCCTCGGGCTTTGGCTCCTCGGGCTTTGGCTCCTTGGGGTTTGGCTCCTCCGGGATGCTGCTTCCCCCAGGATGCGGCTCCTCCGGGTGCGGGTCCCCCCCGGGATGCGGCTCCTCCGGGATACTGCCCCCCTGGGATTTGGCTTCTCCGGGATACGGGTGCCCCCCGGGATTTGGCTCCACTGGGATGCGGCTCCTCCAGGATACTGCTCCCCTAGGATTTGGGCTCCTCGGGATGCTGGCCCCCGGGATTTGGCTCCCCCCGGGTTTTGGCTCCGTGGCCGCTCCGGAGCGCGGTCCCGGCTCCTTGTCCCTGCGGAAGGTGTTGCTACAGGTTTGGAGGTGTCGGCATCTCCAGTCGGGTTGGCTCCTTGCAGTGGATAATGGGGAGGCCTCTGGATACAGTGTACCCCTGCTGGGGTCGCCGCCGGTCCTTGGATAGTTTAGCGGAAAAGTTTCCAAACAGTCATGTTTAAAGTTCGTATGATACTATTTCTATTGTATTATATATATATAAAATATATATTTATGTATATAAAAAATATACAAATACATACAGAAATATGTATATGTCATTATTGTATGGGTATATGTGTATATTATATATTTTTATATATTGTATGTATTTCATATATGTATGTACTTTATATATGTATATCTTTATATACATATATGTATGTATATATCTGCAAGTATGTGTGCATGTGTATATATGCATGCATATATGTGTGTAGAGATGTAATGTATGTATATGGGGTATATATAATTCATGTTAATATATCTGCATATATGTATGTATGATATATGCATATGCATATGTATGAGTATATATATATGTACAGGCGTATATATGTTTATACATGTATATATATATATGTATATACATTATATATATGTATATATGTATATACATGTTATACCTAAAATATTTATGTATCATAATATACAGTATGATTATACATATATCACATAATACACAGTATCAATAATATAACTATCAATACAATATACCAAAACAATACTAGATATTAATGATATATTAATACTACCTTCTGTTGATTCTATATAAATTATAATATGTATTAATGGTAGCAATGTCTTAATATTTTACTATTTTTTATATATTTATTAGTATGATAATGTTATATGATGTTATGTGTAACATCTAAGGTATTAATATAACTTCATTACATATATGATTATACATAAAATATATACTGTGTTACATAATATGTATAACATATATTATACTCATTATTATTATTATTATTATTATTATTACTAGTATTTATTGTATTTTAAACTCTTTTACAAAGTTTACATTATGGTCACAGTCTGTTGTTTGTGCAAGTTCTGTACAGTATTCAGAACAGGCCATTACAGCAACCTGTTGGATGTCATTTAAGTTACCTGAAATTTGGAGTGTGACCCTGGACCAGATTCGGGAGTGCACAGTCCTGGAGGGATTACTGATCAAAATGTGTTGCACGTTGGGATGAAGTGATACTTCCATCCTTTCTGGAATGGAATGCAGTGTGTTCATGGCATTTGCCCCAGATTAATGTACTTTGAAGAAGAAAATGCATGGAAACGTGCATTGATTGATGCGTAACATCACCCCAGAGATACAGCTGCTACTACTGATGATATCTTTGAATTTTGAATTGTTGCAGGAATCTGATTCTCCCTGAAAGACTTCTAGAGTTATGTGCATGTGCAAAATTATTTTCTTGTATTTTGCAGGCCTCCTCTACACGTCTGAGGGGATAAAAGCTGTGTAGGGATCTCCACGGCTGCAGGATTTGCTGTCCCTGCTTGCATGGGCTCCTTGGCCTGTTGCTGTGGTACTTATTTTCCTGTTCAGCATTTTCTTGGTACGTAATCAAACACAGACTGCCAGAAAGTTTACTTTCCTTGATGGCCATAGCTGGTTTTGAATGAGGGACAACAGGGGACAGGTGTTTCAACTGCCATCCACCTGCATTCTGATATTTGCACCCACTTGCTTCCCCCATTCTCTTTCAGCTGTTGCTTAAAAGCAAATACTTGGAGAAAAAAAACTATCCATGCTTGCCTTTTCTTCTGATTGATGCTAAGAAAAGGTTTATACAGATAATTATCTCATCTAAATAATGGATGGTTTTAGTGTCACAACTTAATTTTCCTGCAGATGAGGATTTATTGTGTGATGAAAATTTTATTAACAGGAATTGAGTGCAACTTGGCTTTGCAAAAGAGAGGGTGGACCAAGTCCAGACTCGAAAGCATCATTTGTTAAACTGTTCTCTAGCACTGTAGTGTAGGGGAAGGTGAGTTCTCAAGAGCAGCCCTCATTGCATTTATGTGTTCATTTTTTTCCTCAAACAAATCCTTATAGTTGGGGGCAGTCTAGAAGGAGATCCAGAAAAATTATGTAGGAGGTTTTGTGCATTTTAGTGTCATCGTAGTGAAAGATAGAATATAGATGTGAGCAGGACCTGAATGCTGTAGGGGCAACAAACTATTTGGTTTCACCCATTACTTTTTCTTACTTAATCCAGTGCAGCAACATTAGTAAATTCTGCTGACTAAAACTGTATTTCTGTGGGGGAAGACCTGTGAAGCTGAAGCTGCACTGTGCTTCAGTCTGGGTTAAACACAGTGGGTCTGGCTGCTTGCCTTCCCCATGCTGCTGCCAGGACAGTCAGGCTGTATTATCTGGGAATTATTATTATTTTCTGGGAACTCGATGCCATCTGACAGTGCCTTGCCTTTCCCCAGGGCTCCATCTCAGTCCTCTTTGTGCTGATGGAAGAGCAGAGCATGACTGGGGCCTGGGTGGAGATTTTTTAAATCAGGATTAAACCTCTCAGTCTTTTTGTAACTGGCATTTTGCTGTGGCCTTGGTGGCATCCTACTTGGGTGAATAAATAGGTAGACAGAACTCTTTTCTTTAGGTTATTTGTGAAAACATGCAGCTAGTTTTACGCCACCCCTTTCAGCAAATTCTTTCAATAGCAGTGCTGCTCAATGAGGATTTGCTGCTAAGTTCCAAGAATAGAATTGCTTGTAATTATATAAAATTGGTAAGGAAGGTAAGGCACGGCTGGCTGGTTTCTTTCTGTGAGGTCTCAAAGCTCAGGTACTGATACTGTTTTATTCGTTCCCCTTTAGCCGATGTTTTGGTAGGAGTTATCCTCAGGACAACAGAGCATGGAGTGATCAAAAAGAAATATATAGGACTGAGCTGGAGCTGTTTTATTCACATATGTGTGTGGAAGGGAGAATGTGATCTATGGAAATCTGGGCTTTATTCATTCTGCTATCTACAAAATAGTTTGAGAGCATCTTCCTCATTTGGAAGGCTTGCTAGGCTGGCAACAAAAGCATTCTTAGAAAACTTGTCAGAATGCAGATCTTTGGTTTTTTTATCCCATTTTTATCTTGCATGTGAACAGGCCAGCTTGCTGCAAATATTTCATGCCAAAACTGCATCCATTCTGGAGATCTATTTATTGTGGATCTAAAAATTCCTGCATCTGACTGAGGCTCTTACTGCCATCCAGATCTGCAATTTTCCAGAAGGTTCCAAGCTTGTTCTTCTGTTCAGCATGTAAAATCCCAGACAGTTCCATTTCCACCTGGCAAAGTGAAACAAACACAGCGTCTGCCAAGGACTGTGACCTTTGGCACTATGTGCTGTGCCAGTCACTGCTCAGGGACAGGGAATTTACTGCTCTGCCGCTGCAGCTGACTCTTACTAATATCTGCTGTCCTTTGGCTGTGCAGGAAGACTGGTGGAGCAGGGCCCTGTCACCCATTTGATCTTTTTCATGGTTGTGGCTTGGAAGTCGAGCAGTTTAGAGTCCACTGCAGAGTTCTTCCTTAGTGGTTACGCTGGCTAAACTGTTGTCTTAAAAAAAAAGCTTTGTAATGTTAATACTAATAGATTCAGCGAATGCACTGGGCTCTTTTTTACTGAATTTTACCTAAAATGTGCTTACTGGTTGCAATGTGGTACTACTCTCTCTTAAGCTGTTTAAAATTGTGACATTGCATTGTGTGTTTAGCTTTAGTTACTAGAATTACAGGTGAGTCAGGCCTGAAACTGAGCAGAAGCAGTTTGTTTTTGGATAAAAGGGATTCGATTTGATTCTCCCAGTTTAAATTCTGATACCAGGTGTCATGCCTGCTGATAATCACCATGCAGACTACCTTTGGCTTCTGGGTTTTTTTGTCCCTCAGTCCAAAAATGCCTTGTAAAGGTCACATTAAGGCAAAAGTTTGGAGGAAGCACTGTTCTTATTAATGTTATTATGAACAGGTGACTTCAAGACTCCAGCATGTCGCCCTTCAGTAACACTGAACTTACTTAAACTGTCTCAAAAGAATCGCAAACCCATCAATCAATTTCCCATCAATCAATCATTTGCAGGAATGACTCGGGGCAGTGTGACTTCTTTTGATATTACCAAGTTAAATCGCCCTGGCTGCAGGTTATTACTCACTGTGGAACGCATTATATTAATATTCTGATTAGGTACAGATTAGTTTTTTGATGGAATAATTCGGGTAAGTAGAATATGTCAAACACTGCAGCAAGATTACAGAGGTTCAAAGCACAGCACTTTGCATTTTTAAATATGTAATTCCAGCTGGCATCTGTGGAGTTGGAACAGCATTTCTGTCGGCATTCATGTTAGGGAATTTAAAAGAGGAATTTCAACAAGAAAGCAGGTGTTTTGTTGTGGGTTTTGTTGTTTGGGTTTTTTTATTTTAATGGAACTGCTGGGTTTTGAGCTGCACAGTGTTTCTGGCCAGCCACATAGGTAACCGTCTCCCTGATGAATGTGTTGATACCGTGAGCATAAAAATCCTGGGAGAAGGTTTTGATTGTGTGTATTTCTGAACCGCGACGGAAGCATCACATTTATCCTGACATTAAATTTCACGATCTGCAACCTGGCACAAAACAACATTTTATTTTTTGCCTGAACAGGATGATGGTGCTTTGTTTTCTGAGCAGAGCCCTGCCACGAGCGAGGCATTCATCACTGGGGAGGCCACTCTGCTCCGCAGGCACAAATAAGCCAGTGTTGACTTTATTCACCAAGGTAAGAACTATTTACACAATAAAGCTGGGCAAGACTGTGTGTTTGTCAGCTTTGATGCACAGGAATCACAGATTAAATGGCTTTTCCTTGCTTTTTTATTCCCCTTCAAAGTAGTATTGGGTGTTTTTTATTAGTGGGTTTCTGCACACCAGGCTTTGCAGCACAGTCCTGCTGTCATTGCAGCAAGCAAGAATTAGCAAGCAACAAAGATTTCAGTACAGCTGTGCCTCAGTGACACTGTGGTTCATTTACCAGATGAAGATTTGGCCCAGCTGCCAGTGTTTCCCCCTGAAAAGGGAGAACAGGGATGAATTGTTCTACGTAACCTGCCAAGCACAAGCATCAACAGTCAGAGCAGGCTATTTGAAGTACTCACATTTAATTTCAGCACCACCTGTGAGACTGTAAATGCATCCAAATAGTGTTGGTAGCACATGAGGACAAAAATTTATTTTGTTTTGCCCTCTTTTTGCTTTATTGATAACAGATAATGTGCAGGTATGATTCTTAGGCATATTTAGAAAACAGGTGTGGTGAGCAGGAAGGGTCATTTGTGGACTGTCACATTCCATGAACTGTTTTCAATTATTACTTACAAAGGATGGCACAGGGTGAGTTATGCTGCATTTATGTGGCTGTTGCAGCCTTCGAGAGAAGAATGACTACAAATGCAAAGCCCTGAGAGTGCTGACATTGGTGTGGTGGCTTTGAATGTGGTTAAAATAATTTCCTCCTCCTGCACAGTGTTTGTTCATTCCATCACTAACCATACAGGAGTGTTTGAAGTGTGTGACAAATGAATGGGTTAAAAATAAAAGCTAACCATCCATGTATTAATCAGAACTATAGTTGAAAGTTACAGCTTTCTCTCCCCCTGCCTGGTTCTGCCTCAACTCATTCATAGTTCAAATGGCGTAAGTTAGGGAATAATGCTCTTACCTTTGGGTTAATAATTGGGAAAAAAAGCTCTTTGTGTCTTAAAATTTCTAGCTAGTAAGGCATTGTGTGAAATCAATATTTCTAATAGCAGATATCCTGCAGTTCTCCCAAATGGCCTTTTGTTGAAGGTGTTTTTAACTTTAAACGCTAACTACTACCTTTAAATGTTCACTGGCAATTGCAAAGCAAAGCACAGACTATAAAAAAATTAATCCACATTGTTAGCTTATGCTAATTAACCCCTTTTAGCTGCCTTCTTATTTTTAATAAGGAGAAAAGAGGAGGAAAAGGCAGAAGGGGGCTATGACTTCTGCAGCAAACTGATAGGAATTACCAAATGTGTTTCCCCTTGCAGACCCCTATTATGACAACACCAGCATTCCTGCAACAACTGCTTCAGATTTAAAAAAACACTTTTTTTTTTCTTTTTCTCCATGCAAGGTTGCTATTACCTCAGATCAGTTCTCCTGTCTAGCTTTGCTGTGCAGGTGTTTGGGTGCTGCTGCCAGCACAAAAGAAGCAGTGACAGTGACTTTGGGAAGGGTTTTTTTCACTGCCTGGGCAGTAGAAGTCCCTTTTGCTTACACATCTCAGAGAGAAGGTTGTCCCAGGCAGCTTTATCCAGGCAGCCAAATTACAAATCGATATAAAGTAGTGATGGCAGAGACCTGCTGCACTCTTCTACTGAAAAGTAGGCACTAATACAAATGTACTTTTAGAAAAGATTTCACTGTACGTTAAAATAGTTCACTTTTGATTTTAAACTAGTACCACCTCGTGCCTAAGTTTGCCATGAGAGTAAAACCATATTTTTTTCCTAAAAGTTAGCCTACTTTGTCAGATGCATTTATTTTAGAAAGCTCTCCACAGGCCTAGGGGAGCCAAATGTGTCCTGTTTTAACTGGAAGGAGCCTGGCGTGTTACAAAACTGATGTGCAGGATTCTGGGTCATTCCTTTCAGTCACCAAAATCTGTTAGGCCAGTCCCTCCAAAAGCCGCCAGAGCCATGAAGAACACCACATTTTATCCTGCGTAGTTTTCAGAGCAGCCAGGATTTGTCTTTGTGGGAAAGGTCATTTAGATTAGATGTGAATAAGAGTAGAGTGTTTAATGCAAAGTAATTCACATGCAGGAACTAAAAAGTAGCTGTCTCAGATTAGCTTCACATTTAAACAAGCCCTAGGAAGACTTTTCAGTGGGAGAAAGAGAAGAAGGTCTTTTCCAGCTGTGGAAAGTGTTTTGTGGCACAGAGCCGTCATGTTCACCACCGTATACTTCGCTACATGAATTGATAGACCAAATGCTGCTGTTGCAAATGTTGAAGCAACATCCCTTCAAGTGAGTTACTTTTTCAGATGTTCAACTGAAGTGAAAGACCAAGAAGTTTTCCAAAATGTGAGGTTTTCTTTGGCCCCATCACAGGTCAAAACACTGCAGCTGTTTGCCAGTTTTCCCTGGCAGAAGTTATTCTCCTTCCAGCTCTGCAGTTTGGAGGGTTCTGCTTAATTTTCTCCACATAAAGCCATGCAGATTATTTTAAATTACCTTATTTTCCTGCTTGAGCTGTTATTGCTCATTCTACTTGAAAAATAGAATAGCAAATGAAAAACACTTAAATTCAGTGGCTGGACAGTTTTGGGTTGGTTTTTTTGGTTTTTTTCCATCCATGTTGCACTGATAAATTAAGTTTTAGAAAGCCCTAAGACAGAGTGCTTGGTACAGGTAAGAGAACCTGCATTTACAGGTAATTTATTTATAAACTGTATAATTTTTAAAAAAATATAAACCCCATAAATTTATATATTGATAAATACAAATATATTTATAATAATATAATTACAATAATGAATGCTCCTGTCTGTGTGTTGCACAAACAACTGTGTTTTACTGTATGCTTTAAACCACTCTGAATGTTTTCCTTTAGAAACCATGTCCTCTGTGTGATGAAGCAAAAGAAGTTCTTGAGCCATACAAGAGAAGGGTAATGTATGGCAATACTGTGTATGTTTTCTATGTAAAAGGAGCAGTTAATCAGCATTCTTTCTTTGTAAAAAGAAAATTGCTTGGATTTATTTGCATCTGTTATTCTTTCATGGATGACCTCTTCAAGACAATTTCAGTGCTGATTTCCATAAAACTCATTATCCTAAAGCATTTTGTGACAACGCTCCTCAAATAAGTATTGGCAAACTAAGCCAATATACACCGTGTTGCAGCAGTTCTTGAAAACACTGCTTCTGTAAATACTGTTGCTTTGTCTGAAGGAGGAGTTTGCCACTTTTATGAGGCAGGTAATGATATAATTTGGGAAGGATTTACTCAAGGTGGGGCTTTGAATATTTGAGCTACGTGTGATTGCAATTTTTGCTATTCTTCAACCAGGTTTTGACCCTTCTGTTGAAGGCTGAAACTTTTAATGGCAGCATGAAGAGCTGTTGCCCTCTGCTGCCTGGCAGAGAGACCTTTGTGGACAGGTGGCCAAGGGTTGTGGCCACACATATTTTGTACTCAAAAACCCAGTCAATTATCTACAACACTAAGAATAAACCCAGAATCTTCAAGAACATAGCCTTGCATTTCTGAGAAAAACATTGGTCGAAAGACAGGCAAGTATTGTTTTTCCGTGTCCAGTAGGAACTGATAGATTTCTTTCCTGTCACAGTTTATTCTGCAGGAGGTGGATATTACCCTTCCAGAGAACTCAGCGTGGTATGATAAATACAAATACGACATACCTGTTTTTCACTTAAATGGCAAGTTCCTAATGAAGCATCGAGTCGACATTCAGAAGTTTGAAGACCGACTTAAAAAGCTGGAGTTGCAAAGTGATAGAAACCAGTGAAGGAAATGCAGCTGCTCTGGTGTGGATCTGAAAGTTGAAATGCACTGTGGACTGTGTGAAAAAAAAAAAAAAAGAAAAAAAAAAGTACACATTATCTGGCCTTAAGTTTCTTATAACATATGGTATCAGAGTCCAAAAGTTAGAGTGACTTGTGTTCTATTTTGTATTAATCACCTAGTCCAGCTGCACCAGGGAAGGAGGAAGACAAAATTGAGAGTGAAGCTGAGCCTGGGAAGAAGACATGGGTGGGACAATGATTTGGTTTTCTTTCTCTTTACCCTACTCTGATTTGATTGATAATAAACTGATTTCCCTGTAGGCATGTGAAGAAGTCTAGGAGCCTACCTACACTAAATGATAATTTGAAATGGAAAAGAGAGTATTTTACTGCCAAGTTAAAAGGACACTCGATTGAAGACCACACACTCTGACTGGATTTTTATCTATAGAATGATCATAGTTTGATACAGCTGTTGCTAACACCTAACACAGGATAGTTTATTTCTCACATTTCAGTTCTGTCTGCACAACTGCACAACTGTAAATCCATTTATCATGTGGCAAGAATGTCATTTATCAAGGATTACTGCAGTTCTGTTAGAGCACCATTGGCAGTGTAGGCAGGTGAAGGAGACAGAATGCCCAAGTTTAATATATTTTCAGGAGAAAGAGAATGACAGATTCAGGAAAAGTCTACTATTTTAAGTTAAATAGTCTGTAATAGACTGGAAAAAGTTGCTGGTATTTTTGATCTATTTAATAGATTCTTTAAAACAGACACTAATCCCTACCTGCTGCATTTCTGTTCTTCTTATTGTGGTGATATTCAGTCTTTTCTCATCACGAGGAATTTAAGCAGATTCACGTGACAGATGTGTCTTCATAGAGAGAAGAATCCAGACACAATTCCCAGTTGGAACGGCAAACTGAAATACAGTAGGATTCACTATAGACTAAGTTTTGGGGTATGGTTTAATAAGAAGTCAGCTGATCTGCTGTGGTGAAAATGGGCTGTTCCTTCATGACCTCATCCTACAGTGTCTTTAGAATTTGACAGATAATTTGCAATGCAGTTTTGATGTTTTCCCCAAGATGAAAAATTTCTGGGGAGTGAGAGGTAAGAAATTAAAACTTTCTTCCAACTGAGCAGCTTGAGTCCACTCAGGTTGGGGTCTGAAACTAACCAAGATTTCCCAGAAGGGAGACTTGTGCCATTTTTATAGCAGAGAACTTGAGGTAAGTTCAGTCAAATCATTGATCCACAGTGTTTTTATTACCATTAGCAGAAGAGCAGGGCTCTAGAGACAAAAACTTCTGTACTTTCTGCAGTTCATAATGCTGCAAACTTCTAACTGTACCATGAGTTACTGTTAAATAAAAGGCCTGAATTACCTCTGTGTCAGCAAGCGCCATTTGCTTTTCTTCTGCGATCGGAGATGGTTTCAGAGGGCTCAGATTTTTCCTTACTGGGGTTTTGTAATAAGAGAACTGCACAGAGCACTTGTCAACCATAGCCCAAGTGCTCTTCTGAAATGTAACAGCATTATCTCAAAGATATGGAAAACAGAGGTCATGTGGTCTTGACCCCATTTCCCAAAATACATAACTGACAGAGGCTGGCAGGGCTGTCAGAGAGCATTTTACCTTTGTTTTATATTTAAGAGAGTCTGTTTTGGGAAGAAAAGAAAAAGGGGACGCTAAGAGCAAACTCCCTAATAGTTGTTGAGTTGATGAATCCCTTGTTCCTTTTTCTGTCAGACTGTGGAGATTTTCTTCCGTAGCCAGTGCCAAGATGTTTCCCCCCCTTTATTTTGTAAAGTGAATGATAATATTATGGGTTTCCATAATAGCTTTTTTTTGTCTATGACGTAGCTTTTATGAGTGAGATGGAGCTTTTCCACCAGGGCTGTGCTGCCAAAAACCTTCCAGTGGCTTTACTGTCCTACACTTTTGCAGGAGAACTCTTCCCATCATTTTGGACACAGGGATGGGAGGTGGCAGTCAGTATGGGGCTTGAAGAAGGAGCTGGGCTGCAATTATTTCCAGAAAAAAGCACTGAAGGACAAGATGAGGAGCAAAGCCCTGACAATTCATTTTGGATTGTGGGCGCTCCTAGACATTTTCTCTTTGCAAAGTTAAATTGTGTTGAGGCTGCTGAAGGTGTTACTCCCTTCTCTGTTAAATTCTCTGAGGAGTACGAGATACTGAAGTATAAACTCCACACTTTCTTCCAAAGCCATCAGCCCTGCTCAGTGGAATAATCCACTGAATTCTGTCTTCACATGTGAACACTAAGGGTTCACATCTCCTGAGCAGCAGATCACACAGAGAGGCATTTCAGTGCCATCTTCCGTTTTCTCTCCCATTACCAGTCCTAAAAATAGCAATGTGAATTTGTGATCCCATAGGCAAAATAACTTATTAACCTCGACGGGTGCAGAACTTCACCTCAAATAGTTCACTGCTTTTCATTTCTTTTGACACGTGGGGAGACTGTGTGACTTTGAGGTCTGCCACCTTCCCTTCCCAAAAGCAAGAGAGGATGCATCATATATAAATTTGAGAGTTTTATGTTTCCTTTTTCGCATATAAGAAATGCAGCAGTCTGCCAGCACATGCATCTCTCTAATCAAATGTGTTAAAGTATAACACAGATATTAAAATGAGAAGGCATATGCCCCTGCTGGATATATATTTATGGAACAATATGCAACTTTGTGAAAATTGATAATTTACTCTTTTGACAGTGAGTGTTGGCAGGAGTTCAAAACCTCGTAATGCACTATCCCTGTAAAGTAAAAGGAACTTGAATCCAAGATGGATTTATATCCTATTTCTGGCCAATTAAAAAGCGCATACACAATGCCCCATCTTCCAGTAGCTATAAAAAACCAGATAGATACCCACTGGGCTTACTTGCTTATACGTTCTACTCCTCTGGCTCTTTTCTTTGTGTCTTTAAATTGTACACAAGGCATAGAAGAAAATGCCTCATTTCTTTAGGCACAGCACTCCAGGCACAGCAGTGTCTTCCTGTCCAAACTGGCCTGTGGTACATAATCTCAGATTCAGCTGTAATCACGTGGCCATCTGGATTAGCCACACGTGGAAGTAAACAAAGCCCCATGTGCAAGTGTTTACAAGATCATATCTCTTCTTTTCAAAAAATTTCAGTGGTACTATCACTTTCCAGGCAGTTTTGCTTTATACTCTACCAATATGCCAATAACATCTCTCTTTTTTTTTCTTTTTTTTTTTTTAATCAAGGCCTGTTGGCAAGAAGGCTCCATCCCATTCTTGTGAGGCTGCTTTACCTTGTATACCCAAACCTGAGTTTTTGGAAGTCAGGACTGGAGCTGTGAGAACAGTTTCCAGTTAGGGAACTTCAATTTGAATAATGATTTGCATTGCTTTGGCAAAAAAAAAAAAAACAAACAAAAAAACCCATCAAATTGTGGTAAGAACAAAACCATGTTCTGTCCTCTTTCTTAACTCCTGTAATATTTCAGAACAAATACTAGTCTTGGTCTGGATCTTCCAGAGATAACTGACACATGACCAGGCTGTCCAAAGGGTAAAATGAGTTCCTACAGGAGACAAAGTCTCTCAGCTTTGTCCATGGAATGAACTTCAGGGACTGAGGGCACTCCAGACCTTCCTCATTTTCCCTCAGTGCTGCCTTCTGGGGCACATATGGTTGATCACAGGAATAAAATCTAAATCTCTCCCAGTCATACATAAATCTCACTGAAATGAGGCACAACTGCATCCACTCATCCTGGGGAGAAGGCAAAAGAAAAATATGTGGCATGGATTACTGGAATGCAACTAAATACTAGGTCAGGGTATGTGAAATTCAGGGCCTTACTACATACAGGCCAGGTTGTTTTAGCCTGACAGCTGAAGAAATGAGACTTGGACCATGTAACCATGTGCCAGTCCAAGCCTTTTCCTTCCTTTCTCCCCTTCCTGAGTCGTTCCCAGGAATATTTAACACAGGAACTAGTTCAGTAAGGTGATCCAGATTGTTGTTTCTTGAGGGTTTTGGTTTTGATGGGGAATGAATGTCACAACAAACACACCTTTGCTGCCACTGCTGCTGGGGCAGGAAGTTTATGGGATAAAGCACATCAGCCCACTGGCAACCAGGCTTGTTAATTTTGCTCCTCACAAAACAATCTATTAATTTGCGGTCGAATGCTTTAAAAGCATCACCGCGAGATTCAGGTGTTTGAGGGCAAAAAAAGGTGGTCAGAACCTACGTTTATATACATAGGTTTGACGTGCGTGTGGTTCTGGAGTAGCAAATTTAACTTCTGTTCCAGGAGGGGAGAGGTCTCCGAGGTGCCAAGAGCTGTTTGCAAGGCTGGGGTCCAAGTGACTTCATTTATGTCCCCACTGCTGCGAGAATCCACGTTTCTGCTTAATTTACCTCACCTGCCTCCTGCCGAGGTGTGCTGAGTGATGAGGACAGCCCGTGCCGAGCTCTCCCGTTTTATTTTGACCCACAGGAGGCACCTGTGTGCTGTTTCCATTGCCATGTCCCCCTGGAAGTGCTGGGGGTGAACCTGCAGGTGCAAAAATTCACGGATAGGAGAGCAAACCAAGGGCAGCCCCTCCCTGTCTCTCTGATTTGGCTCCCAGCACAATTTTAGCCCATCTCGGAGCTCTAAAGGGCAGCGGCATTCAGGGAACACGGCAGTTCTATGAAACAGCATCTCAGCCCCTCAGTGCTCCTTTATTTCTGGACAGAGCAAGAGTGACAAGAGGCAGTGAAATGGAGAGCTGTGGTTAGGCGAGGAAAAATATCAGCCTTCAGGTTTATCCATGGCTATCTTTGGCACTCGGAGCTGTCATTTCCAATGCAGCTCGGGCTGAGTCTCACCAACTTGGACGTTTTCATTGACATCAGCTCCGGGGCAGCTCTTTCCCCCTCGGACTATCGCGACACGGCTGTTTGGAGGCTTTAACTCCTGCGCGACAGGAAAACGAGGAATCCCTCGATCTCTCGCCCTGTCACCGCCGCCACCGAGGCTCTCGGGGAGCTGTCGCTACGCGGGCGCTCCTTTGTGTCGCTGCTGCTCCGCGGGTACCGCCGGGGGAGGAGGAGGAGGAGGAGGAGAAGAAGGAGGGGTTGATGGCAGCGAGGTCCTGTGGCGGTCTGGGGTCTGCTCCTGGCTTTCTCCTGTTTGTTTGGCTGCTTGGTCTGTGTTTTCGGAAGGTCCGGGTGGAGGAAGTAAGTGTAATTGGGCACATGTGAATGAAAACGCGCGGCTCGGGTTGTGGGGGGGTTGCTTTTTCTGAATTGCTGCCTCTTTCTTCTTGTTTTTTCTTCTTCCTGGTGTTGTTGTCGTCGTCGTTTTCCAGTAGTGTAGCTGAGGTTTGATTTTAACTCTTCAGTTAAAGAAAAGAAAACAAAGCCCTGTAAAGAGGAGTAATGTCCAGCGTGAAGTGGTCTGGCAGAAGGCTCTTTCAGGCTGAATTACCTTCAGGAGTTTGGAGCCGGGGAGGGGAGAAACACAGTTTCCTTCTGTTCCAGACGTTTTGACAAACTGTAACCATTTCTCGGATTGACCCTAGGAATTCTATATCCTCTTGTCTTCTTTTCTTTTTCTTTTTTTTCCCCCTCTTTTTCCTTTTAATTGCCGGGGGTCATACGGCTCTTTGCAGACCTAAGGGGTCATGAGAAACCACTCAGTAATGTACTTGCGCATCTCAGAACAGCTTAACTTTCAATGCAAAGCAGTTGTTTAAACTTAAATTTAACCCAGTGTTGCACTCTCTCGGGCTGCTGATGGTGCATGCAGGATGTTTACGGAGCAGTGTCTCAGCCGTGGACTTTTCCAGCCATTTCCAAATCATCAAACCAGTGAAAGCAGAGCACATTCATCTGTTAGAGATGGCTCGTTTTGGCAAGGATGCTCACAGCCGGTCCAAGGTCCATCGGAATAAACCGGAATCAAATTCACTGACAATGACTCCTGTCCGTGGGCTGTGGACCAGTGCACGGTGTTGGAAATGTGTTTTGCCAAGTGGAACTCTGTAGGTAACCCTCCCCCAGGCCCGTTGGCTTGGGATAAGGTGGAGAGCAGTGTCAGACAACAACCTGTGGGTCTGTGGCTTGCTTCACCTAAATACATTCACTAATTGCATGTGTGTTCCTTAGGGTTTTACGTGCCATTGATCCTTAATTAATTGCCAGTGGCTCAGCATGCTGCTGTTGGTCGGGCTGCCGAGGCAAACTGTAGCCTGTCTTTCTGCAGTAATTATTATTTTGGTGGAATCTCGGGGTGTGCAGTGTCTGCCCTGGAGCTCCCAGGAGTTACAGGTGTTGGACTCACCTGGGAACGCTCAGATCACCTGTCTGCCACATCTCCCAGCCAGGAGGGACCTTGCCTAACACCTGTTCTGATCTCCTGCTCATCACAGGCCACAGGACTTCTCAAATAAGTACTGCATCAAGCCCACGACTCCCGTGCGGTCTCTGCTTGCCCTTATGGACAGGCTCCATCCGTGGCAGGGGTTCAAGCAGCTCTGCCTGGCAGCTCGCAGACCTGAGCTCTAAAAGGGTGAGTAATATCTCCTGCTTAAAACAAAATATGGTTTTGCATATGAAGGCTATTGAAACACAGGAGGATAATTGTAGTTCTTGTGGCATTTGTGTTGGCAGAGCTACTTTCTCTTTGCATGGGGATAAAACACTGTCAAGGGCTTCTCCAAGTGGCTTTGGACTTGCCATTGGAAAGTTCTTTGTTCTGTCTAAGATGTAGTGCAAAAACAATATTTTTCTTTCTTTCTTTCTGCTTCCCTGAATTTGCTTGCCAGGCAGCAGTCAGGTTCTGTTGCCCTGGCTGTGTTTTCAACCCTGGTTTTCACATTTATCTTTATGTTCACATGCCTTTGCTGCTCCTGGTGCCCCAGCTGACTCCCCTGACACTCTTTATAATGTCCAAAACCTGTGTGGCTGCACTGGAGAGCGTCAGAAGGCAAAGTGGGAGAGAAAGGGAAAACAAACTCACTGGGGGTGAAGAGGAAACCTGGCATATTCCACTGATAGAGGTGGTTTACCTGAAAGGACAATTTTCCTGTACCTGCTCTCTCACTTCCAGCACCTTCCTGAATTTGTGCAAACTCCTCTGCAAGAGATTTTCAGACACTTTCAGAGATGTATGTAGTATCAGAAACTTCATCTGTGTTTGAAAACACATCTGCACAGTGTGTTCTTTGCAATCCTCCAGGGTCTCTTGATACAAATTTTAGGGGGGCTGGTTTTGAGTGATGTTCTGGATGGGTTCATCTTCAAACCATCGCTGATCAAATTACATATTACCCTAAAGGTGACTCCAGCTGGCTGGAGCAGGGCCAGAAGAGCCATCATGGGCATCCTTCCCTTAAAATAAAAGAGATTATAGGCCAATGAAAAGCATGTGAGAGCATCACAAAAGCAGATTTCTGCTGCCAGGTGGGAGTTCTTCTTTCCTTATGGAAGCTGCCAGCCAGAAGTGCTGCTGCTGCTTGGACCCACAGCCTGAAAGGGAGGAAAATTATTCATGACACAGCACAAGAAGGCTTGTCACAAAATCAAAGTGCTGGAAATCACCAAAGTGATAATAAGAATACTTATCAAGGAATTCTCTCATTGCTCCCGTGTCATCCTCGCTGTGTCAGTCCCCTCAGTGCTATGCTGTGGGTATTTTCTAGTGATACTTTTTATTTTCATTTTTTAGTCCTTACTGTGATAAACCCCTCCTCACAGCACAGAATCTCATGTCTTCCTCTCTTGTGATTACTGAACATGTTTTCACAGGAATACAGAGCAACAGGAGGGGAAGAAGAGCTGGTATCTCTCCCACTTTGCTCTGAGTTAAGCTTCGTGCAAGGCAGTGTAGACTGGAATTAATTACTAATTCTAATTATACTCTGTGTCTTGGAGATATTGATTATATTTTCAATTTCAAATTTATGCATCTCCAGCTTCCCTTTTTTTTCCCCACTGAAGCAACAAAGCCAGCAAAGCTCTTAAACACATGCCTATTTTAAGCCTGCCAGCAGTCCCTTTGACTTAATTCAGCTAAGTGGCCCAGGGTGGCCTAGGGCAATTGTTTAATATAAAATTCTCTCTGCCCTGATGGCAGTCAAACGTTTTATGGTTTTGTCAGGGTTTTGAGGCAAGAGGAGGGAGGGAGAAGGGAAGAAGCTGTTTATTCCTGAAGCCTGACATGACTTGGCCAAGCTCTCCTGGCTAGACTCTCAAAATGGGGATTCTTGTATGTTAAAAACTCTAGTGTCTTGGTACTTCCTTTCGCCCTGAACAAACTGTCATTTTGATGTGAAACTCATTCATTTCAAACAGTTTTAGAAGGCCTTGTTCATTCACACAACACTTAATTGAAACAAAATCACTGCTAGATCTGCCTCAGATGTGTCTGTTTCTGACATGGGGTATGTCCATGTCTTGGCACTTTAGCATCCTTCCACACTTCCTTATTTTCACCTTTTCTCTGCCTTAATCTCTTGCACTTCCCTGGCGTTTTTTCCCCATTTTGGCACTATTTTCATCACACTTTTTCTTCTCCTGACAGCCTTCCCCTTCAAAAACGTAGCTGACAGAACCAGTGTGTTTGCCCACATCATCATTCTGCTTTGCGTTTTCTCTGCTCAGTGTCAGCCTGAGCACTCTAAACAGCTGAGGACAAGGATTTCAGTCACCCTTCTCTGTGAAATTATATATTTGCGCAATGCAAAGTGGTTGCTAATAACATCATTTCTGTGGAATCCTTGGGCAAGGCAAAAAAACCCAAAACCAAAAAACAAACAAACAAAAAAAAAAGACAAAAACCCAGGCCTGAATTGTGTGAATGCTGTTTGATATATTGATGTTGTAATGAATTCCTATCTAAGTGCAGCACATTTGTGGTGTTCCCTTCGGAGAAATGATGATTACTAGCACAGCTCTTTCCTACCAACAGGCTTCCTCTTGGAGTTGTCACTCAGTTTGATTTGCTTATGCCACAGATTGGCAATATCAGACTTATTCCTTCTGGCGAAACTCAGTGCTTGACATCCTGGTGTCTCAAAATACACAGAAAGGACGAGAGGGGCTGTCTACAAAACAGATTGTAGCCAAAAAATCTTGCAACCAGCATGAGCTGACAAAGAAAACAAGGCTTATTTGAAAGATGTGATGGCAAAGGAATCCTTAAATTCAGTATTTAATCAAAGTTATGAATAGAACTGTCCTTAATATTACCATGTGGTAATATTCATGTGTATCTGTTAGTCTTTTGGTTATTTCTATTTTTTGGTGAATTAATCTTTGGTCCCCAGCACTGAAGCATAGGTGTCTGTATTAAGAATAACTCCACCAATTTTAACAATCTCCAGTTATTAAATGTATTATGTAAACAGCTTTAAAATGCCATGTCCTATGAGTTTCTGAAATACCTTTAAGCAGGTGTGTTACAAGCTCCTTCCATGTCATTTTGGAAGTCTGGGACAGCAGAGTTTTGGGAACTCAGTGGCAGCAGTGGCAAGGGAGGTGCATAACTCATTCACAGGGAAATGGTCCTTTCTCAGCTTACTTAGGGTCTGCTGGTCAAAGCTAACAAAAAACCCCAGAGATTTAGAGTGGACTTTGCCAGATAAATAATCAGCATAACTCCAAGCAGTCTTCAGAAAAGTGATTTTTATTCAACCAGGTATTTAAAAGAAAGAGAGAGATATTTCTAAATTCAAATGTTTGTGATTTTAAAATATATTAACATTTAACACAGTATTTTAGTCCTAGTGATTACTCAAAATGAGTCTTATATTTTGGATTTTCCTTTTGCTACCCAGGGTTGTAAGTGACTTTTCCTTGTACTTCTGCCTCTTTGTGGATTGAATTCTGCCATCTGCACTTCAGTGACTGTCTAAGGAAATTTGCTTTTGTGCAGACATTGCTGATGTAAACTCAAAGAGCAATTTCTGGACACTTTTGAACATTATGCCCGTAATATTTTTTATCAGAAACACATAAGAACTGCAATTCTGCTATCTCTGTGAGGATAATATTAGCAGAGTTCTCATCATTTTTGCACTGTCCTTACTGGAGCCTTAGCTTTGTGTTAAGAGCTCTTCTGGAGGCATTCCATAAAATTAAATGGAGATTAAAACTAATTGGTTTCTATGTAAGCCACTGTAAAAACTTGAATAATAAGCTGAGGAAATTGTCTTTTTGAAAGGGTTCGTTTTTTCTGCTGTTGAAAAATTTTATCACAAAGGGGTTACTTTCCCATCCTGTAAAACTTTTCATAATGACAAAGAATCCTTCATTGTATGTTTTAAAAGAAAACTGTAAACAATTGATACAAGAATCAATATAATTATTGAGCATCCTTTATATCCCTAAAGTTTCAGTGATGCAAAAGCACTTCCAGTATCTGACATATTATATTTTATTGCTATTAGTCATGGTGACTTTCTGTCTAGAAGGACAAAAAAATGCAGTTTTCAAATTTCAGATCTGATCTCCAAGCTTTGAAAATCTCACGGGAAAAACTGATCATGAGGAGGTGATTCAGTGGTGTAGCATGGGACAGGAAATGTCACTGCTTTTAAAAGCCCAACCAGTGCATTTTGGGACCTTTAGCACTGTCCATTGGTGCTTATCTGAAAGAATGTATGAATTTCTGAATTTCTCTGCTCAGGAACAGCCCTAGGAACAGCTTTTTCTTCAGTCGTTCCTCATTGTCGGCAGAGAGGTTATTTCCATAGTGAGGAAAATTCAGAGTGCTGTGGGTTTTTCTGCTGCTGACTAAATCTCTACAGCAGAATCCTCACTGGGCCTTCTCTGATTTTTGAGTCTTCTCGTCTCTGCCTCTGTTTCCTTGTGGAGTAGCTGAGCCTTGGTATTCTTATCTGAAAATACATTTAGAAGGGATTAGCTAAGTCATGGGAGTCAAGACAGTTTTGAAATGCATAGCATTATAATCTGAAATAAGTCAGTGCCCCTGTTAGGAATAGCTTCTAATTTAACCTGCTCATAATGAAAAGTGAGAAATATGATGTCAAGGGAAAAAATACTTACATATTATCAGGTAAAACTTGTGTGGCTACTTTAACTTAACTTCCTAGGTGGCCTGACATTCTGTTTTACTTAGCTGATCTTAGGTATCTGTTGCCCAGTCCAAATATATGGCTTGTGTTGAAGTTAAATATGATTATTTTAAGTAATTTGCCAGTGTTTTGTTTCCTCACGGTTAAATCAGTGAATCTGATGACTACTCAAATTTTTTGTCTAAGGTGTATGAATATTTTAAATGGAAATCCTTGCTAAAAGGTGTTTGTATATTTAATATCAATAACAGATTATAAACTGACCTGTAAGCCAGAAGGGAAGATGCTTTTTCAGAGAAAAAGGCAGAGATACTTTTTCAGATCTGTGTGAGCCTCAACACTTTGTAGGGGACTTCTCAAGTTTCTAAAGGAAGGGGGGAAAAACCTCCAATCCAGTTTATCTTTGAAAATTAAAGTTATTAAATAAAAAAATTAATGGTATTAATTTAAGCAGAATTTTGGAGCAAAACAGAAATTTTTTTTGCGTCCCAGCTTCTTGCAGGAGTACATTTACTAATTCCAGACTCAGACTGGCTTTGGTTACAGATAGGAACCATCCCCTCATGCTAATTTAGAGGGTTGAATAGGTGCCCGAAAGTCTGGGGTTATTTAGATAACAGTAGGTAGAGTTCTGCAGCGAGGGTTGAGTTTGTATCAGTTATGAGAGAGACTCATCGTCCACTCACTCAAAATCCTGAGCAGAAATAGGTTGTAGGTTTTTGGGGGATGGCCTGTGCTGGCCAGAGGGTTTTTGACAGCACGTGGTGTCATGGCCAGCAATGAAACCTTGGGTAGGAGAAGGGGGAGTGGGGGTGCTGTCCCACAACTGGCATAAAGATATTTATTAGGATGTGACAGTAAACATAAATGAATAAATACAGTTGTGAAGCTGTGACAGCCTGAAGCATTTCAGAACTGGTATTTTGTAAAAAGGTAGTGTAGAAAAAGAGTTGTACCATATTTCACTCCTGCAATGGGATTTCATCCAACATTTTAATTTTTATCCAGTGATCAGTTTATAGCACCATACAGTGCCTGCCAGTCTTCACTGGGACCATCTCCATCATTCCTTTTACCTCTCTCTGAAGTCCCTGTTCCACATTAGCTTCATATTTCACCTATTAAACTGTGGAGTCCTGTGCACACAACTGGGGATCGCCCTGGGAACACTGTGGCAAAACAAATCGCTGTTTTTCTTCCCTGTGGCTGCCACCACTGAGCACAATCTGAAATCTGTTCCTATTCTGTTAAGTGAGGTAATGGATAACAAGCAGTTAATTTTAGTGCTGCCCTACAGGCAATTTTCTCTGGATTGCTCTAACCTTGTTTTTCCCACTGGACACAGCAGTTCTTGACACTGATTTGTCACCTTTTCTTTGGACGCCTGCACAGAACCAAATTAAAATCCTCTTCAAAGTCCCACATAACTTTGCCTGCTTGATGCCTGTCTTCTCCAGACCTCTGGAGGTCCCTTCCAACTTCAACCTTTCTGTGATTCCACTTGGAAGAGCTACCCTTGACCTCTTGTCCAGTAGTTTTCAGCATTAGCTATGTATAATTAGAGCTGACAGTCCATTTTAGTTAATTCTCTATTCTGTGCTATACATACATAGTGCACTATATATATTCTGTGGAATATATATAGTGGTCTGTAAACGTGTGAACAAAGTTTTTTTAAAATTCTATTTTCCTTCCTTTCTGCACTTTTAAGTAATATTAAAACCAGTTCCGTGTTGGTGCTGTTTGTGACTAAATTAATTTTTTAAAGGAATCCTTGTGAATAAAATCTTATTCCTAGTGCTAGGATTTAACACATTTCTTGGTGGCATGCACAGTGATAAAGAAAACTTGAATTATCCTTTGGCTGCAGTTCAAATAATGAATCCCAGACCACTTCTAGAGCTTCACCTTTAACAGAGTGCAATCAGTGTTGCCAAGGAGAGTTCAAGGGTTTTCAGGGCATTTGTAAAGAGGGCAGAGGAGAATATTCTTACTCAGTTTGCAGCAGAGACTTACATGAAAAATCTGTAAGAATTTCAGGAAAAAGACCTTTCTGCAGCATCCTTGTGTCTGTGTAAGGACACCTTTAAGCCCAGAGTTAGAAATATATTGAATTTACTGGCACAGCAGCCACAAGTTGCAATGCAAACAGACCTGCATGTCCTACCTCGTTAAAGAGGCAGTTTTGTGTGTTGTGTGAGCCAGTTGGTCTATCAAGCAAAAGCTGAAACTCCTTCCTTTTCATATCTTTTAGTTTTTCTTCATCATGCTACAGCAGCCAGCAGAGAGCCTAGCACCAGAGAAAACATGGGGTTTTAAAACAGAAGGAAAAATCTTCAACAGAAAGAGTCTTTCAGATAACTGTAAATTAGTAGAGAAAGACATCCTGTGAACAAACTGCCATCTTCTTTAAGGAAAAGTTAAATTCTGGCTCTCTCTGATCTTCCAGAGAGAGACATGTGGTATATATAAATATTCTCAATTTCTCTTCCTTCCTCTCTCAATGACGAAGGAATTTTCCAGGACTGAATACAAATCTTTGCAAATTTATTTCTAATACACAGAGATTTTTTTTCCTTCTTTAGCCTCTTTCAGTTCTGAAAGTGCAGCTTCCTTATAGAAAGGAGCTTCAGGTAGTTTCCGATAGTTTCTGATGCTTTTAATGTCTGAATTAATCTCTGTGTGTCCATGTGTCTGTGTAGACCTTCACAGAATGAAAATCTGGCAATTTTCAGGTGAAACTGATAGTTTCATCCCAAAAGGAATCCGAGGGAGCGTGTGTGGACGGACTGGAATGGGAATAGGAGTTTAAACTTAGCAGCAAAAAACATGAATTGTGCTCAGGGTAAGCTCAGTTGGAGAACAAACCTCTGTCCAGAGATGCCTTGGATTTGTGTAATTTCTGTTTCACAACTGACCTAAATGTGCTCATTTTGGTTATGTGGCTCAAAGCACAGCCCAGGGTACATGGTGCTCTGAGGTGCAGTGAAAGTGATGACAAATTGTCCTACAGAGCCTTGCTGTTCTATAAACTAACTAACTTTTACACTTCATTTGTACTGAATATTGCTGCTGTGGCAGCGTGGTCTCTGGAGAGAGCAAATTCAGCCTAGCAGCTAAAAAGGGAAATTTGCCAGCCTGTTCCTGCCCCTGCAAGTGAGAGAAAGCCAGGCAGTACTCCCTTCCACCTTGGTTTTATTGTTTGTAGAATGAACATGACTGCCTGAAAATGAGAGTTTAATATTTTAGCACTGGTACACTTTGCTAGAAAGGTGCAGGAGGTTTGCATGCTGCCCATAATTTTAGTAAACTGACAACAGCAGAATTGTTTATCTGTGATGGTCAGAGGACCAGATTCCTTCAGGATATCTTCTAAAGCAGTACCAGGTACGCTGGTTTACTTCAAGTAGCCTGCCTGACATCTCTTTGTAGATTATTACCCCTTTCAGCAGTGATCATCAATCACTAGATTTTTCTTAATGGTAGGGAATGAATGATAGCCAAAGGCAGCAGTGATTTGTCTTTTTTTAACTTTGCATTTCACTTCCCTGTGCTGAAGAAGTTACGTAGTTAATTCTGCTTCAAGGTTGGCTCAGTCTTCTACATAAAACGATTGTGATCAAAGCTTCACATCTGAAAGGAGTTTGAAAAGGTCATTAAAAAGGACAGAATAGCACTTCTTGATTTTTAAACTTCGCCAGTCCTCAGTTAATTTTTGGAGTTTCACAAATGCATTACCCCTTCCACAAAAGCATTTGCATTTTGTTTTTCGGGTTGTTTTTTTTGGGGGTGGGGGTGTTTGGTTGGTTTTTTTTTGTTTTGTTTGGTTTGGGTTTTTGTTTTGGTTTTGGTTTTGTTTTTGCCTGAATTTTGTTTCGTGTTTTGCAGTTGGTGAACTGGTTGATTACCATTTTCTCATTTCCTTTTTCCCTCTGCCTTGATTTGTTGCCTGTTTTCTCTACTGTTTCCCCTTACCTCCCTCTGCTCTCTACTCCTTGGTCTCTCCATATTCACCCCAATGGCATGTCTCAGTTCTGGCTCCCGTAATTCACGTTGGCTACACAAGCTTTGGGACGAAAAGCCCTTTGCACTGCGTTTTTCATGCTGACAAAGAGGCTCTTCAGGTGAACGTGTTACTCACCCATAAAGTCAACTGAATCCGTGGAAAAGGACAGGAGGTGGAACTGAGGTTTTGGCATCAGGCTCTGGAAAGCAAAGCTGTGTGGCAGCACACAAAGGCTGTTAGATTACACAGGGAAGAAAAACCCCATATTGGAAGAACTTCCTGTTTGTCTCTGCTGTTTGGCTGAAGTGGGAAAAAGTCTTTGAAGGCTGAGGAAATTCTGGTAGTGAATATTCCGGGCGGCTGAGGGTTTGCCTCTTTAGGGAGTGAAGATGCTCCCAAAAGGAATTGATGTGTCTTGTGGGTTTGACATGCACAATCTGTGAGTGCAGACTGGCAAGGTAGAAAAACCTTGTCTGGGACATTGCAAGGCCAATGACCAAACCTTTTCTGCAGTATACCCTAGTGTCTCATCCTATCAGAAACAGCGCTGTAAGCAGAATTTATTTCATTAGCCCCTGGGGAAAAGGATTGTCCTCTATAGCTGCCTGCTTCTG
The DNA here is from genome assembly GCA_013397895.1 of Origma solitaria. Lineage (NCBI taxonomy): Eukaryota > Metazoa > Chordata > Aves > Passeriformes > Acanthizidae > Origma > Origma solitaria. Next base: position 486,197 of record VZRL01001565.1, on the reverse strand, counting down.
AGAAAATCCAGTTACGGACATGTGGACCTTTCAAGATGGAGCAGTTGAAAGATAAAACACAAGGTCTGCTTCATTTGGTGTGGTCCTGGATCCAGGCTACCCTCCACAGAGAATTCACTAATCCATAGGCAAAACTCCAGCCACCCTGCAGCAGGTCTGTCCTAATAAATTCATCACAGAGAGAAAATGAAAATACTGTTCTATCATTCAGCGTGTTTTCAAGGGCCATATTTTCTCACTGCATTTTGGACAGAGGTCAGTAAAGGATGACATTTTAAGCAATGAACCGAATCCTGGATTTCAACCTCTCTGTGCCCCTTGTCTTGTGCCACTCTCGTGATGGAAACTGCAGTGCAGAGGGCACGAGAGCAGAGTCCTCTGCTCTCACCACCTCCTGCCCAGCGAGGTATGACCAGAAGCATTTTGGGCCCTGCTTCCTTCTGATGCAGCTTGACCTGTGGTAATTCATCACAAATTATTCAAGCATTTTGCTGGTTTCCAATAGGGAGGTAAGAAAACTCTTCTAAGGTGTCTTGAATTGCTGAGAGTTATTCACAGGAACAAGATTAACCTTCACAAATCCCAGGTTTTAGAACTGTAAACAATCAGGAGCATGGTAGCGGATGATGGTTGGCCTCACCTGGTTGTGGATCTCTGGCTGGAAGCTTAATTCTGTGATTCTGAAAGACATTTCTAGACCACACTAAAGATTTTTTCAAAGTGTAGTGCAGCGACATGGGGGGTGTTTAGAAGTGTGCATGAGGACGTCGTGCTGCTGCCAACAGCATTTTCTTGGCAAAAATAATTTAGTTCTTCCCCAGTGTGTTACATTTTATAGCTTGGTTCACTTTTCAAGGGCTACTGGCAGCTCTTTAAGCTCTGGGCTCCATCCAGAAGAGGCAGCCAAAGTAAAACAGTGCCAAACCACAGCTACTGTGCTGTTGATTTGCTCAGTTTTATTACAGGCACAAATTACAGTATTTAGCAACCAGTCATTCCCTGACATTTGCAGCAGTGGCTGAGTTTCTCAGTGTCTAATATTAAATAAAAATAATAATAATAGTCACAAAAAGTAATGAAAAACCTAAAGCAAAGCCTTGTAACTTAGTATTACCCATAACTTAGATATTATCTGAACCAGAATCTACTCTGTGAATCTGGTGTTTTCTTTTTGGTTTTGTTTTTGGGTTTTTTTGTTTGATTTTTGTTTGGGTTTTTTAAATTTGTTTGTTTGTGGTATTGTTGGGGTTTTTTTAACATTTTTTTACTTCCTTTAAAAGCTTGTGTTTGGTAAGAATCAGTTTCCCAATTTGCTCCTAATATTCTAGAATTTCACCAGAAACTGTGGTGTGTATGTACGTGTATGTATGTACACACACACACACACACACACACACATTTATATTTAAGCCAGATATTAAAATACTTTAAGCTGATTTACGGGCTGTCTTCAGTGTATTGAAGACACATGGGAATATTCTTGATTTCCCATAATGACATGGTTCTTATCCAGCCTTTTCTGGAGGCAGGGGGCATGGGGGGGTGGGGAAGCAGCTGGGTGGGAGACAGCAGCAGCTTTTTAGTATATGCCACTAAAAAAAGGCAGGGTTCTCTTTGCATGGACTCACAGAGCTTAAAGGAGAGGGGAAAAAATGCATTTTGTGTCTCCTCAAGTTCTCTGCCTGAAAATATTTAGACTAAGCCTTTGGGGTGTAGATGTGGTATTTCTCTTCAGTCTCATCTTGTGCTTTTTTCTTCTGGCTTGAGGGTTCATTGAAATATAAATAAATTGGAGTAAGAGTTTGGTCAGGCTCTGCTTGCAAGTACAGAGAAGAGTCTTTCGCAGAGCTCTCTGTGCCCTTTATTTTTTATTAGAAGCTAGTTAAATCTAACAAACCCACAACCAGTGTTTTAAATCTTTCATCTCTTACTCGTTTCATCTCCTACTTTAAAGTATTACAGTCAAAATAGGGGTTTGTTTTTTTTAGCGTGATGAGGTTCCCTGCTTCAGAAACAGAGAATTCGAATCTCTTATATTTCTAAAAGCAGAGAGAAATACTTTCAGGGTGATAAAGCTGGGTCTTTATGTGAAAAGTGAGACAGAGTGCATCAACACATTTTCCTGTCACTTGTGCATCTTTTTAATGGGCAAAAATCCATATTGGCAGCCTTGTGTGTCAGCCCTAAGCCTGTGTAATTTCAATCTTGCCTAAACTCTGTTTTCCTTGGAAGAATTACTATTTGTAAAAAGAATCTTCCAGCCCTGTTAAAAATCTTCTGACTTTCCCAGATAGTTTTTGAAACCAGAAAACAGGGGCGGGGTGGAGGTGGGGGGAGGTATAATTTAACTTTTTTGCATATAAATATTTGTGTTTGCAGAGGCTGCTTCCCTTGTCTGATAAGGTCAGGCAGTTTCTGAGCCCAGCTCCTTCCTCTCCTGCACCTCTGCAAGATACTAACTCGGCGGAAATAAAGATTTACAGGAATTTCGGGTTTGTTGGGAGCACCAACCAGCCTGACAAGAGGCCAGTCCTTCCCCCGTGACAAGGCCAGAGTGGAGCTGCCATCAGGATGAAATAAGACCAGCAGAAGGTGCAGAAACTGAGAGTTTCTGGTTGTTTCTAATAATTCACGAGGAGAATGATTAAAAGGCAACTTGGTGGGGGCCTGTCCTCCCCCTTCTGTGGCAACCACAGAGTTTCATGATGGAAGAGCATGAGGGGGGCAAGGAGAGAATTGGTCTGTGTTGCAATTGCCACAATGTCAGAGGTTTTCTTTTTTCCTAGGAAGTGTTCCTTCCTCGCTGGAGGCAAAACAAAACAACCCAAACAAACAAACAAAAAACCAACCAAACAAAAAAAACCAACTAAAACAAAACAAAAAAAAAATCCCCAAAACCCCACAAAATGAACAAAAAAAACCCCCAAACAAAAACAAACAAACAAACCAAACCAAACAAACCCCCAAAAAACCAAACAAAACCCACAACAAAAGTCATGGATACAGTGAAAATCCAGCATCCTGCTTTTTCCCAAAGGGTGGGAAGGAGACTTAGGTTTATAAACATTTGCAAACCTCTGTTTTCTCATTAGCTGAGCCAGTTGAGCTCCCTCATTTTCAGATGCCACTAATTGCAGGCCTTCTGTGTACATCACATAGGGGAGGGGAGAGCAGATCTGGGTGAAGAGGGGAAGAGAAGTTATCCTGCAAAAGAGAATTATAGCACATGGAAACAAAGTCTAAGCCTGAGATGAAGAAGCGGAAGGGAAAGAGAGCACAAAACCTGTGTTTATCTGGAAAGAAAACATTAAACACGCTGAATTCCACTGAAGAAAAGGCACTGCACACTCAAACAAAATTTTTTAAGAAAGAAAAATAAAAGTGAAGGAGTGAGTCCACAAGTCACTCACTAGCCCCAGTGCCTGCTAGCCCTGATTATTTTATTGTTCACAGTACTTTTGGTTTGTTTCAAGTCTCTTCCCCTTACCAGGTGCTGGTCTGTCAAAATCAGGGAAGACAGAGCTGTGCCTACTCAGCACACTTAAAAATAAAACTACATATCTCTTTTACTTTATAGCTAGGATTTTCCTTTCCTTTTTAAAGAAGGGGAAAGAAAAGAGTGACACAGATGAGGATTATAGCTTGTTTTATGGTACAGTCTTCTCATAAGTATGTATAACATCCAGTTCACTTGTCATCTGAATATTTTTTTAAATTAAATAGCCATCTCAGAGTAAGTCATTGCTACCAGCTTTTGCAATGTTTGTCATTGGGTAGGAAATTTATAAGTGTTCTACACCTGCTGTAGTCCTCAAGACAGACTATGGCAAATAAAAATTTCTGTCTAAATTACAAATTAAAAATTACATGAAAATGAACGACATACTCTTAGGGAAAATTCTTTGACCATCAGCAGTAACTGATGCACAGCATGGTGTAACAGGCTCTGAGGATTTGGGGGTGAATTTTGGACAGGAAAAAAAAACTTCATGAAGAGGCTGAGAGAAAGTAGAGAGGACCAGTTTTAATTTGCTCTTGGACTGTCCAGCATGGCTTGTTCTGTGGGGGTGGTGTGACATGTGCAGCTCTGGTGTCATAATTTGGGTGTGGTGTGACTGCGCTGAACCCCCAGTGGTGGAAGGGCTTTTTTTTCTTTTTCTTTATTGTTCTCTTTGTCGGTAAGAAGGAAAATAACCCAGCTCTGCAGACAGAGATGCTGTTGGAGATGCACTTACTCTCCAGGACAGAGAATGCTGCATTTGTCTTTGGCCTTTTTATAGCTCTCTTTCTGGCCATGCAGTTTTCTTAATGGAGTCACATGTCTGATCCTTTTAGCTGAAAGAAACATTTCAGCATTAATGGCTAAGAAGGAGATAGAACTCTGTGTGCCTAAGTGAGGACCTTAGGAATACTGTGGGAGGCAGCTGGAAATGCTCAGGTGATTATGGCTCTGCTGAAAGGATGAGAGGTCTGTAAAGGTGGAAAAGAAAAAGAAATTAAAGCGTTTAGTGAAACAGAGCAGGATTGCAGCAAAACTTGTGCTCCCTGTGTCATATATGTGGGTTTATTTGATGTATTTATTTGATTTTATATGTTTGATTTGTTATATTTGTTATAAATCTTATTTTATTTATTTATTTTTTAATGTAGACACAAACTAGGCATAATAAAGAGAGAATGGAAATGCTCAGTTTCATCAGTACTGTCCTTTCATAATTACCTTGGAACTATTGAGCTTTTAACACATCTGTGACCTAAAAGTGGTAGAAAAAGTCATACAGCCATCAGCTCTTTCAAAATCCTGAGTTATTTAGAAGAGTGATGCATTTCACAATGAATTTGTTTTTCTCCAGTCAAATACTCCTATGGGAATTAGTTTGGATGATGCACAGTTCATATGCAGAATTAGGCATGGCAGAGGTTTCAGCGGTACATTTCCCCAAGTTTTTTAAGTAATTAATTTACAAAGCAGCGTGGAGAAATTGAAAAGGGAAAAAAAAATGCAGGGAAACATATATTTGCTTTGGAACTACCATCCAAAGGTACACATGGAGCTAGACCACAGGAATTGTCATTCTGGCTTAGAGGAAAGGAAGGAAAATAGATCCAGGGTGGTGCCTTCTTCTGCATTTTGCTTTTCATGCATTGCTTTTCTCATGTTGATATTTGTGGCTTGGAGAGCAAAGGATTTGTACACAGGATTTGTATTTTTGTTCTTTTAAATCTTCCCTATATGAAAGAAAATTACTTCCACACAGTCTACCAAGACATGTGGGAGAGAACAGAATTATGTTTCTGGGAGTGGAAAATTCTCCCTTTTTCAGGCATGCTAAGCTTGAAACCTCCCTGGGAAATTTTCATGTTAGATGTGACAAAATAATGTGAAAGTAAAGGTAGTAGCTTTAAAAGGCAGAAATCACAGTTACTGATAATGACAACAATTGAAATGTGATTTTGAAATTGAAAGTTGAAGACCAGAGACACAAATAGTAGTGATGGATAAGCTGAAGTAGAGTTGGCTACATATGTATAATCTAATTATTGTGTTTTAAAGGCTCCATTACACTGTGTCCACTAATACATAACCACAAAATTACACTTCCTAAATGCTCAGAAATTGGAAGGGTGGATAGGGAAACAACCTGCTGATTCTTTTACAGGGTCTCCATGGGATTCTACATTCACACTTTGTGTGTAGAAGCTTATAAAAAACTTAAACTAAACCTCTCAGGATTCTTTTTCAGTTTTGAGGTATTGTTCACCTGGTATTTGGTAACCATCTCCTCTGCTCAGAATTGTAAAGATCTCCCAATGTGGATGTGCTCCTGAAGCTTCTTTCCCAGTAGAATGTGCTACCTCCAGATAGGAGAAGATGGGTTTGAACTTGGATTTGAATTTTGGTTTGAAGATAGGTTTGAATTTTGTACAGGGAGCAGTTATATATTTGCTCATTACATAATTAGAACTCTTTATTTGGCGCTATAAAGCAAGACTGGGGGGTGTGGGATGTCTTCAAACATATAAAAAACAAAATGAAGGAGGGTTTTGTGCAGTGTTAGTTCAGATGAATAGCTCAAGATACAAACTCTGGGCTTCTGGATGTGTTTGGGATAGTCAGAAAAGTCTCCTGGATGCACTGTATTCTGTTTTGTTAAATAATTAAACACATATTTATGGGGCTGGGTCACTAAGAGCTTTGTGTGAGTGCTTGGAATTCAGTTAGCCAGAGAAGAAGCCCCTGGAAGGCAGCCCTTGTCAACAGGCATTTCTCAAGCAGCTTGGCTATGTTGAGCCAACAAAATCTCCCTTGTGTTTTGTCAGGGGGGCTAAACAAATAATCTTTCCATTTTACTGCCATGAGTTTAGAAAATCTGCTTATCAGGGGTAGGAATAAATGAGTTATGAGTGCTTGGTGCTTTCCTTTGAATCACACCACTATATGTCCTTCTGTTTCTGCAGAATTAATTCTAGTGAAGCAAAGCATTCAGAGAGAGAGGCACCGCAAAGTTTAAGTCATCCCTGGCTTTTTACATGAGCTATGGTTCGAAAAAAACATGCTGCCCATACATTCTAATAACTGCATTATAATTCCCAGCCAAAACCAGATATAATGAAACTGCATGCCAGCTTTCCCTGCATTAAAGCTTTAGTAGGAAAAGGGTGGCCACATGAGCCAAAGATCTGCCTCCGTGGCTTTGTGTTTAAGTCACTTTGAGCTTGCCAGGGTAATGCATCTCATGGAAGCCTGTTTTCCATCTGCTGGCCTGGTGATACATTAAGCTGTAACAAAACATTAATTCCCCGAGCCTTGAAATCTCATCCCTTTTGTCCATGGCGTCGTGATTGACTGGATGAATTTTGGAGCAGTGAGAAGTTACCTATGTGGGTGGTTATATATGACTTCATGATAAGCTAAATTTTCTTTGCTTCCAATCTCTGTACTGCTGCAGAACTGTGGCAACTAATGGGTAGTGTAGGCACAGCATAACTTTAATTTTTGCCTCCTGTAACCTCACCTGAACTGTCAGAAAGGCTGCTCAATCTGCCTCAGGACTGGTGGGGGCATTTCTGGCTGATTGGGGTTTTGTAAGTCTTGAGATAGTGGAAGTAGAATTGGCCATCAAATACTTGACACAAAATAGCTGAATATTGAGTGAAGAATCAGAGAGAAATAACTTAATGATAATAATTTTGGCAGCTGGCATGAAGGAATGGAGTTTAATTGCTGTAAATTCTGTTTCTTAGAATGATGAGCATTTCAAATTAGCAATTTTGTAAACTGGGTTTCCAGGCCTGTTCTGCAGACATGCAGAATATTTTATCATGCCAAGAACCTACCGAGATGGACATTTTTTAAAGCAGTAAGATGATGATGGCTAATGCAACAGCAAGGAAATCTTGTCCCTACTGAATTGAAAGTGGCAAACTTCTCCTAAAAGTCAGTGAATTCAGAGGTCATTTGTAGGTGCTGGATCAGAGACCCTGAAAATTGCTGGAAGTAAAGGGAAGGCTCCTGGTGGAATCTGTGCTGAGAAAGTCACCAGGAAAGGATGGGTTTCTTCACTTCTTTCCTCTGCTTATCTTGTGTCACTGGATTTGCATTTGGCTAAACTCTCTCATGCTGACCTTGTCTCACTGATGTGCTTTGTTGCTGTCACAAACTTTACAAGAATCTGGGTTTTTTTCCCCTCAGTCTGAAGGTTTAGAAAGCAGCTGTATTTGTTTTCAAGTGTAATGAGTGATGCTGCTCCTGGGTCAGTCCAACAGGACGAAGTTGCCAGGCCTCATTAGGTTCCAAACAAATTTTGGAAGAAAGCAACTCTGTTGTTCTGCATCCCATTTTAATATATAGTGCCTAGGGATGCAATTAGTTAAAAATTTAAAGCCTAAAATTAAAAACAGCATTCTTTTTGTTAACTTCAGCCCTTGCGGAAAATTAGTAAATACTTACATATGCAATCAGGTCAAACGCTGCGCCTGAGAATACATAGAATAAAGAGAATAAAATACAGTAAAATCATTACATTACCAATTTGTGCGTGGCAGAAGGACAGAAACATTGGATTACACCCGAAACAGGTTTAAGAATAAAATACTGGTAGATAAGGTAAAAATACTAAGTTTAGTATTACAGTACTTGTATTAAGATTGGATGCACAACCCCCATACTTTACCCACAGCTAATGTTCATTTTAACTCTGAACATACCCTAAAAATCACTAAACTTCTTGTACAGACCAAAAGTCTCCAAAAATGAGAGGAAATTAACTTCTCTCTGAAAATTTATAATTCTCCGTAAGAAGTTGACCACTAAGATGCGTTTCTTACCACTGGCAGAATAAAACTTACTACTCCTTATCAGACATAAAAGGGAAAATACGTGACCAGTTGTAGCCCAAGTTAACTGTCTTGTCTGCTTTTTAGGGATGCAGACAGATGTGCAAACCCAAAATGCTTTATGGTTTCATAAAACCTAGCATGAAGTGATTCCAGGAAGGACTTCTAAAATTGAAATGAATTAGAAACTTGGTGCAACAGTCACACTGCCAGCTCTTTAGATTATCCAAATTTTCCAGAAAAGCCCACCTTTTAAAAAATAATTGCATTAACATAGGCATCACTTTAAAGTGACCAGAAGTCAGTTTTATGTCACACTTTTCCTTACATTTTAACTGTAAGTGCTTTTAAAAAGTACTGAAAGTGAAGCATGAAGCTCAAATTGGTTTGAGAGAACTGCCTTTCTTGCTCTGCTACTCCTTTAGTTGAAACACAAGGTTAATTTCCATCAAGGAAGGTGTAAGGCAGTGAATGTTCCTGTGCTGTAAAGAGAGGTTTATGAGGTCAGTTTGAAAATCCCCTGACTGTGGTGAAGTCCTACCTGCAGGTCACTGTGCACAGCAGCCCTATAAACATTGGGATAATCAGCATGGACAGCTCAGACAAAGTGTTCTGCTCCCCAATCCCATTCGCGAAATGAGGAAAAGATTGTGTCAGTTGATGAGCAAATGTTGAATTTTATGGGAGGGACCCAACCTTTTTCCCCTGTAAATGTTTTTCTGTGGTTACTTGACCAGGGAGCTCCATGACGAATGGCTGAGATGCCCTCTCAGTCTTACTCAGAGTTCTTTTCACAGCAGCATTATTAAAACAAACAAACAAACAAACCACAATGTAGAGAATAAGAAGTTTCATGGATCTGAGATTTATCCTTTGGAGTAATTAACAGCTCACTGAACTGAGGATTTTATCACCTGTTCTTTGTGGAAAAATAATAAAATTGGTAATAGTTGCCATTCATTTTTATGTAATGGAGTGGTGAGGCTTTTTTTTTGTTAGCAGAATCAGGAAATTAACAATCTTTTAATGTGTTCTGCTTTAAGCTGTTGGTTGTCATTGCAATGCTGCTCTGCCAAGGACGAAGGAATAGAAAATAACTTAGGATAATGTAGTCTATAAATTACTTTCACCTGAAGAGTTAGTGTATTCCTGTGCTGAGCAGATCGTAGAAAAATGAATGTTAATTAACTGACTGGTAGACATTTGTTTCAAAGGAAAAAAAAAAAAAATAGGAGTAGAAAAGAATCTTATTAAGAGAGAACAGAGATATCATCTACTTTTAATTATTCAACAGTATTTTGTAGGGATGAATCATTGCTGGCACTGCTAAAGCAGAGACAAAATATTTAGTCTAACACTCTGTAAAAAAAAATCTGCTAAATGTTCAAGGCAGATCTTGGATCCTTTTCCTTTGATTCATGCAGACCTTTACTGAGTTTTATTTTGTGGAATCACACAGAACCACAGAATCAATTAGGTTGGAAAAGAGCTCTGAGTCCAACCTGGCACTCAGACCCCGGCACTGAGAGCCACACCCAGCCCTTCCTTAAACTCCTCCAGGAACGGGGACTCCACCACCTCCCTGGGCAGCCCCTTCCAACGTCTGGTCACCCCTTCTGGGAAGAAATTCCCCCTCATGTCCCACCTAAACCTCCCATGCTGCAGTTTGGACTGTGGGTGCGGATTGAACAGCTTTATTCTTT